>JBBPBP010009778.1:2822904-2841757 GCA_037974735.1 Cicer chorassanicum | reverse complement strand
TATATATATATATATATATATATATTTAAGTAATTGATATTAATTAAATATTTATACACTAAAATCAAATTTTATTAGTGAAGATCTTCCTTTCTATGAAGAAATAAAGAGTAGTAAGCTATGAAATTGGATACTCCTAAAATATATTTGTATCTGTATCAAATACATATTCGATATCGATATTGTACACATATTTGCAGATATGTATCATAATAATTATTTTTATTTTTTAAAAATTAACTTATCCGATATTTCCGGTATTCTTTATGGATACTCACGGATACGTATCCTATGAAAATCAAGTAAATAAAGAAGGCGAGACAATTTTTTAAGACATCAATGGATATGTACATGATTCAGTTTAAGATATTATTACTCTTGAATTGAAAAAAAAATATCTCTCAATGAACAGGACTCTAAAACTATATTTTTTTATGGATGGGACAATTAAATGTACTTTTAAATTGTTAATTATTGAAAAAAAAACTTATATTTATTTAAATTTTTTAATGATATTTTATTGATATCTTGACACATGAATTAAAATATATAATAAAAAATTATAATCATTATAATTATATATTTATGAAAAATAATCAATACATCTTTCTTTAAAAGTATTCTTCAATGTATATAACTAATTTAATAAAACAAATTACTAACGTATCCAAATCATATATTACCTTAAATTTTTAAAATTTCATATAATATGAATTTGTATCGCAACCGCAGCCGTTCAACGTATCTAGGCAGTAAGTTATTTTTATTTCAATATATAATTTTTATTTAATTTTTCGCATGATATTCGCTTGTCAGTAGAAAGAGATATATGTTAGATTTTTTATGTATTTTTATTTATTACTTTTTTGGCTTAATGATAACATTAAAATAAAAAAATAATTCAAAACTTTTTTATTTTTATTTAATAGAAAATAAAATGAAATTAAATATAAAATTAATAAATATGAGATTTTTTGTAGTAAACTAAATATGAATAATTTTGATTTGATTGATTGATTTATATTTAATGTGATTTTTTGAAATTTGAGAAAAGTTTTAAAAAATAAAATAAAATTTGATGATTCAATTTAATTAGTCATAATGATAGAAATTTATTTCTAAAAATTTATTAACCTTAATTTCTTTATATTAAGAGTGTTATGAGATTCTCACATAACTCTTGCTAAACACTTGAGAGAAATTTTGGTGAAATTGTAATAAGTGATAGTTGAACTTGATGAATGAATGCTAAATGAGTTGTTCTAAATTTACAAATGGTGTTTTTCTTTGTGAGATGTAAGCAACCTTTGAGCATGATGAATGTTTTGTATTAATTGAAACTTTGAGGATTAAGTTTGATTTGATATGAGAAATTGAGTTTAAGTTGGTTTATAATTGTATCCAATTTGAAATTAATTGTTGCTTGGGGACAAGCAACAGACTAAGATTGGGGTTTTGATAACTCTTCATCATATGCATATTTTTCATTGTTTTTAGTCTTATTTATCTTTAATCATTAGTTAATTTAAGGAGTTATTTGATATAGTTTGTTGATTTCAGTTCTTGGATTTAATGAAATGTTTATGTTCTTATTTCCATGATTAAGTGAAGATTTTTCGTAGTCTTACGTTGTTTTAGTGAGTGTTGAATTTTTTGTTAGAAATCAAAATGATCTATGTGGAGTACTTCAGCCTTATCAGGAATTGTAGAAGTCCAATTGGAGTCTAACATAGTGCAAACGAAAGAAAAGATCCATAACTACAACTTTCATGAAGACACCAGAACCAAATTCAGACTCAAAAGAGGAGAAAATTACAGTAAAAGTCAGACACCAGATGATGTGTGCTGGAGTGCAAATGTTTGCTCTTTGGGCACATTTCTACAGTATTTAGACATTATGCTTCTATCCAGGAGTGTTGGAGCGCCCTTGGCACGTGCTGCGGTGCATGACACACTGCAGAATGCATAAAAAAAAAAAAGAGTTTTTCTCACTTTATAAGTATTTTTGTGTGTGGTTATTTTGAAGTTTTGAACTTGTGCCATAGTAGAGAAACTCAGGAAGGCTGGTTCTAACACCATTGAATGAGTTTTATCAAGAATCATTCATGAATCTTTATAGTAATTCTTCTTTAATCTCTATCTTTTGTATCTTTGTTATAAGTAACTAAACTTTATTTGTTAGAGATGAATGAAACAAGATGAAACTCTTATTTATCTAATTTGATTTCTAATTATATGAATGAATTTATTGAATTATTTTTTTTCTCATCTCTGTGCTTAATTCTTTTTATTGCTTGATCAACTTTAAACTGTTTTATTATTTGTATTTTAAAACAAAAGTGAACTTTACAAATGTTTGAGATGAGAAATTCATGGTATTGTAGTCTAGGGATAGATGCAGGTCATAACAACCATTGAATTATTTGTAGAGGCAATAGTTTAATAAGAGAATTTTTTTACTGTAAAACTTAATACTAATCTTATATCCACTAAGGAATTAGGAGTTACTTTGGAATTAAAGGTTCTGTTGCTAAGGAATTTTTTGTTTAATTTTAGTAATTAAACATAATTCGATAGTATAACGCAATTCTTGAGTTCAACACTCGGTACTATCATTTTATTATTACTTACAACGATTCAGTACACTTGCTAAAACGCTATCACTCATCTTCAATTTGCGGGCAATACATTGGTCGTGGGTAAAAGTTCTTGGTCGAACATTAGAATTATTAAGTCTATTGTTCTGTTGTTTGAATTAATTGTTGGTTTCAAGGTGACTTTTCACAAAAGTTTGTTGGTGGGTGTTAATATTCATAATTATTGGTTAACTGATACAACAAACGTGTTGAATTGTAAAGTTAGTTCTTTGCCTTTTACTTACGTGGGGTTGCTGGTTAGAGGTAGAATTAGAACAAGATTGTCATTCTGGAAAAGTCATAATTTGATTATGGAAGGACGCCTTGTTCTTTTAAAAGTTTCCTTATCTTTGTCGGTTTAGTTTTTTTATATCTTTCTTTAAAACTCTCTCGAATACTATTTCTAAAATGAAATCTTTATTTAAATCTTTTATTTTGGACGGGAGTGAGGAAGCGCACAAAATTCATTGTGTTAAGTGGGAGAAAGTTGAAGTAACAATGTCAATCACAAGAAATGGGGATTTGAATTGTGACCCTTTTAAAATTTTGATTCATGTGTTTAATTTAAATTAACTCAAGATTAATCTTGGTTGAAACAGAATGTCCATAATGTTCTGGATATGTTAGAAGTAAATAAAAAGAAATTAGTTTATAATGATGTGTTTTCTGTGTGCAAATAATTAAAGATAGGGGATAGAAAGATCACACACAAAAAGTATACTGGTTCACCCAACTCGGGCTAGTTCAGTCCTCACAACTGTGAAATTTTCATTATGTGCTTCAGAAACAGAATGTTCTCCTTCACACATTTTCTCTTGATCACACCTTGATCAATTACAATCTTCATCTTTCAACCTAGAAATGATTTTTACAAGCACCTTTTTAGTCTTGAAAGGATTTTTACAAACACACTCAATCTAACATAAAAGATAGACTTGAGTTACAAATGATATGTATCATAAAAGTGTTTGGGAACTTGAAACTTCTCAATACTTGTTTGATAAATAAAGACAAACTCAGTAAATGATGATCCACAAATGTAGTGAAGAGAGCTAGAGTTTGCTTGAAGAGTTTTTGACTTGTTATTACTTGAACAAGTGTTGGTAGATTTGTAAATTGAACTCTAAACTTCATCTTCCAATTGATCTTCAATTTATAGATGATAAAAGACTTTGAATATTCAGTTTAAATGGAATATATTCCTCGGACACACTTCCCAACTGTCAAATACATTTTAAAGCAATTAAATATGTGTTTATATTATTGTCCAAAACGTTCTTGACAAACAAAGAACGTTCTTGCTTTTAGGTCTTGATGGAAAACGTGAATGAGTGAGTAAATGAGCTGTGAAATGTCAGTTGGTATTGTTTCAAATCAGAATTATGCAGAACTTTCTGTAGAATAATGTAAGTACAATGTACTTGCACCCTTGCTCACATTTCATCAATTTGGAGATCAATCTTAAGGCTGTTTTTCTCCTTTGAGCATTCAGCTCGAGTTCTGGGTTTCACCATTGATTTGAGCAATCTCGATACTCTTTAAACTGTGGTTTTGGACTGTGGAAAATGATATGTTTTAATTATGTCCTTAAAAGATAATAATCAGAATGTTCTTTTGTAAATTAAACTAGAATGTTATTGGTTTTGTGTTGTATGGAAAACGTGGATGAGTGATTTAGTAGTTGCCTAGTGTCAGTCCTTTGTCTCAGAAGCATGATGTACTTTCTGTAAAAAGGTGTAGCAGTAGTGTCCTTGTTGTCCTAATTGTACTTGCTCATAGTTCATCAATCTATAGATTGATCTTGATGTTGTTTGTTTCTTTGGGCCTTTAGCTAGAATTTTTTGGCTTGAGTATTGTTTTGAGTAGTCTTGACATGTGTTTATCTTAAGGTCTGAACTATGGAAAATGATTCATTTTACTTCTGCCCATAAATGAAATAACCAGAATGATCTTCGTTTTTCCATACTTCTGTTTTTAATATACCAGAATGATCTTCATTTTTCTAGAATTCTATTTTTAATAAACCAGAATGATCTTCGTTTTTCCAGAATTCTGTTTTTAATAAACCAGAATGATCTTCATTTTTCCAATTTAGTTAAGACATAATTTGCTTTGATTTATAACATGGTGTGATCATTGATTGTTGTATGAATGTATTTGATCACCTTCTTCATGAAGATGCTATCTTGAAGATGTAATAATCATTCTCTTGAATGATTGATATATGATATATTCTTTTTGAGATTCTTTCATTATTGAGTAGATACTTACGCACTTTGATGATGTGAATGGCTTCTTGCTTGTTCACTTATGCAATTCATGTCCCTTAAATAAAACTCAAGTGCAATCATTAGTAGATCTCCATTAATAAAACTTTATCATTTATTTCATAAGATTTGTTGTCATTAAAATATACATAATAAATGTTTTTTACGTCAACAAAAGTTAGTTTGCCTAAGGAAAAAAGGGGTTTGGGGGTGCGTAATTAGAGAGCTTTTAATTTAACATTGTTGGGAAAGTGGTATTGGAGGTTAAGGGTAGATACGAGCGGGTTGTGGTTTAAAGTGTTGTATAAAAAATATGGATTGGAAGATGAAGGGGTGGTTAGGAGGACGCGCAATACGTCTCCTTGTTGGAAAATGGTTTCTAAAATAGAGAACGGGGGAGGATGATATGTTTGGTAATTGGTTTTCTACTAATTTATCAAATGTGGTTGGAGATTGAAAAGATTCATTTTTTTAGAGTGATCAGTGGGTTGATGGTGGTGTGTTGAAGGAGCGGTTTAATAGAATTTTTAGTTTGGCGGTTAATAAACAAGTGTGTGTGGATGATATGATGGATTCTAATGTGAGGTTAGAGGTGGCAACGTAGACTTTTAAATGGGAGGAGGAGTTGGGAGAGGAATGTAGGAATTGATTGACTAACGTTAATTTGCTGGTTAATGTCAAAGATAGACGGTTCTGAAATTTTAATATCAAAATGGCTACTCGTTGAAAGACGTTTACCATTTATTAATGCAATGTCTGAATTCATAGGGATCACTTTTTTTTTTATACTACTTGGACTAAATTTGTATAATTGAAGATGTTTTTGCTAACTTGGAAACGTCTCGACATTTTTACTTTGAATGTTCGTATTTTAGAAAGATATGGTGCGAAGTTTTACTATGGTGGGGTATTAGTTGTGTCATGCATAACCATAGCTTGACTCATTTTCTCCATTTTATTGGTTGGGTTCAAGAGATAAATTTATTCGGTAATGCTTTCATATTATTTGGTTGGTGTGTATTTAAACTATTTGAAGACAAAAAAAAAATTTAATTTTTCAGTTATTGGAATTAAAGTTAAAGTCTTAGTCTTTTATTCGATCAAAAGGCGCCAAATTTTTCTTATGACTTTCACTAGTGGAGTTTGAACCCGATGTTTTGCATGGGAGATGATTTTAATTAATTTTGATGTAATTTCTTGTGTCTTTTGATGATGGACTACGTGTATCCTTTTTTATGTTTTTAGCACACCTTGTACGATGAATATTATTTAATTTAAGTCTATTTTGATCGATCCAAAAAAAATTAAGATAACTGTAAAATTTTAATTAAGACAATTATAAAATGATTATTAATATCACAATTATTAATAAAATAGATTATTCAACAGCGGTATATGATGGTCATATTCAACCAAATATTTACCGCCACTATTAATAAATAGCACACTATACACGTACAGAATATTCAATTTGATTACAAATAAAAAAATACTTCGCAATCCCATTAAAATAAAAATGAGCTAAATATCTGTATCCAAATCTTTACGAATCATCTCTTAATCTAGATTTAAAACTTTATCAGCTACAACTTTTGATCTAAATCTTTAAAAAACCTTACAAACTTGTTAGACAGACCAAATATTAAAAACAGTCCGATTATCCGATCTAATTATAGGTCTAAACAATTGCAGCAATTAGTTTTTACTAAAAAATATATTCATTGGATATGGTAGAAATTATATTAATAGAGAAAAATATAATTTAAAATTATTAAAACAAAAAAATGGTAAATTTACACCATTCAAATTTAATAGTATAAAATAACAAAATATTTTTAAATATAACAAAATTTATGACAAACATAAATGATTAAGGTCGTCCACCTCATGTAAAAAAATCAGATGATTTATATTTAAATTTACTATTTTAAAATATAAAATAAAAATATGTATTTTTTAAATATTTTATGATAATCACACTACCACTAATATAAAATAAAAACTAAAATATCTATTTTCAGCCTGTAATCAATTCATTAAGTTGATATAATTCTATAACCAATGACTTTTGTTCTACAACTCCATTGACTTCGTAAAATAGCCAAAGAACTACTCATGTGATGGACAGCTTTTAGGTGTAATTACAATTTTTTTTCTTTCGGTATTAACAAATTTTAGTTATTAGATCAGCCCAATCAACGTATGTTTATTTGTATATTAAATTGTCATTTGATTCTTAAATGTGTGAGAAAATCATACGTACAATCTTCAATTGGCCAATTTTGTTTTTCAATTCATAAATTTAAAATTTGAGACATTGCATAAGAGGTCTAAATAAAGTTTCACTCACACCAATGTTATGTTGATAACAATCAAGATCATGTGAAGTGATTGTTAAATACTTGTGGTGTGTTTGGTTTATGAAAGAAAGATAAAGGAAAGAAAGTGAAAGAAAAGAAAGTGAAAAAAAGAGAAAGTGAATAAAAATTGTGATGATTATTTTGTTGTTTGGTATGAGAGAAAATGAGCAAAATGATGAAAGAAAGGAAAAAGTATATTTATGAAATAATATTAATAATCCAATAAATTTTTTTAATTAAAATAATAAATATTATCAATAAAAGATATGTTGGTCAATTTTGTAATTTTTTACTTTTTTAATGTTGTTTCTTTCCAAATTGAGAGAAAAGATTAATTGTAGAATCCATACTCCTTTTTTCTTTTCTATGGTCAACAATAATACAAAAGAAGGAAATAATCTTCGCTTTCCTTCTCCTCTTTTCTTTTCTCTTCACTTTCTTCTCTTTCAAACATAGTATTAGTTTTAAATATCTCTATTTTATTCACTAATATATTATTATTTGCATCACAATTTTCTTAAGTTTTTCATTTATTTGATTTGATTTAGATTTCAAAAAAAATATATTGCAAAAGTCAAACCAAACTAAACTAAACTAAATCTATACACTAAATAAAATTTTCAAACGATAATCACGTAAACCATAATATGTATTAACTATTTAACTCAAACTTTTATATAAAAAAAAGGCTATTTATTTAATTCAATCATGTGATGCACACCAATATAAAAACAACTAAGAAATGAAAACAAACAAATGATGAAGGGTGCGGTGCGTAGACAACTAGCAACGAAATTGACAGCAAACGCAACACATATGAACACAAAATAAAGTCAACAACAATACACATGATGATGAAAATGTAATAAGACTAAGTAATATAAGTTTTTTTTTTTTTTGTGAAATTTGGTTCAGCTGACAAATATCGATATTGTTAAATTAGATATTTTGTTTAAATGTGTGTAAGTTTTAAGTGGAGTTTACCACTTTCTCTACCAAAAAAGTAGATTCAATTACAATTTTAGTCTCCTTATTTTTACCAATTCTCAAAATCGGTCTCTCTATTTTAAGAGCATCTCCAACGGGAGCAAAATAAGTTCGTCCACCAGCGTAGAGTTACGTAAAATTGAGTTTTTTGGAGTTCACTATTGGAGTTGTGCCAAATTGTCGTCACGGTTCTCTCAAGAATGAAAGGTACTTTCATAATTTAATAATAATAAATTTATAACTTTTACCTTTTTTATTAATTTATTATTTACTTTTATTATTGTTATAAAAATTTAAGTTCAATTTTATTTTAAATTTAAATTTAAATTAAAATAATATATAATAATATTAATTGAAATATTTAAATTAATATTTTAAATTGTAATAAAATTAAATATAATTAAAATGTTAATGTATAAATTAAAGTTGTGGAATCTAATATTGTTTTGTTAAATTGTAAAAAATGAATGAATTGCTTTAAAATTGTGGTACAGTGGACCCTATTTATGAACCCATGTTGAGTTCATTGTTAAAGTAAAAAATAAATGAGTTGCTTCAAGATAATGTGGCACCTCATTTAATGAACCCATATTGAGCTCACAGTTGGAGATACTCTAACATGGAAATTAATATTTTGACCTAATTTCATATTTAGTTACTTACATAGTTACATTTATTTTAGTATTCATTTTGGTCCCCTATATTTTAAAAGTTTTAAGTTGGACTCTTACCTTAGTATAACATTATTGAAAAGTTGATATATTTTTTTTTTATTTTAAAATCTTTTCATCTCGGTTAAAACACTTGATTTGTTTATAATCATATACTTAGATTAAAACACTTGCTTAATTTCATAAATTGACTTTTCTAGTGTTTCTATGATTTGGTTAAAGTAATGACATGAAAAGTGGGTCACTTCTTAGTATAACATTATTGAAAAGTTGGTCCTTTCTTTTAAAATCTTTTTATCATAGTTAAAGCCCTTGCTTATACAAAATCATATATTATAAATATTGATGCAAAATATGACATCAATACATAAGTGATAAAATAACGATATAGTTATCACACTATAATATTTACCAATTTTATTTCTCTATATATTTTTATATTTTAAATTGTTATGTATTTTTTTCATTTTTAATACCATCAAATTTAGCTCTAACTTTGAATGTGACCAACAATCATTCAAAATTTTGTCTTTAATATCATTGAACATTTAAATTTTTAAAACTAAAATTATTTAATAATTTTTGGTCGAAACAAACTTGATTTTTAATATGAGAATAACAAAATTATTCAACAACTAAAAGTGAACGGTAGAGGAGGTACACAATGATATTAATTTAAAAGAGGTTTAACAATGTATCTTTAATACAAACCATTTGTTCTGCAAAACCTTTTATTTTATCTTTTGTTTGTGCAAACTTTTGTTTTCTTATTATGTTCTCCTATGGTTTTGTGTTTTATACAAACCATTTGTTTCACAAAACCTTTTATTTTTCTTTCTGAAATCTGATTGACAAATATATTTTCTTAACAAGTCAGCTTTCGAGGTTCTACACATTTTATTCAATTTACTTGATAATAACAATCTAGTTTAGGATACATATAACTCTATAAAAAAATGAATAAATATAACACCTAGTAGTTACTATTATTGTCCAAGGTTGTATGAGGTTTCCCATAATATTGGACATCTAAATAAAATTTGTCTGATAAATTTAGAAAATTGTATTGATAGCCTTCCGAGAAGTATCTACAAGTTGAAATCTCTGGAAACTCTCATTTTTTCTGGATGTTTAATGATTGACAAATTAGAAGAGGACTTGGAACAAATGGAATCTTTAACCACCTTGCTTGCAAACAACACCGCAATAACAAGAGTGCCGTTTTCAGTAGTAAGGTCAAAAAGTATTGGATAGATTTCTTTGTGTGGTCATGAAGGATTCTCAAATTCTGTTTTTCCATCTATCATTATGTCTTGGATGTCCCCAACAAATAATCTTCCATCCGCATTTCAAACACCTGTTGGCTTATTTTCCATTGTTCATTTAGATGTACCAATTAGCAGTTCTCTATCATCTATGCACAAACAAGTTCCATGGCTTCAATGTCTTTGGGTGGAGTTCGGCTCAGAACTTCAACTTTCTCACGAGGCACAAAGAATTTTGGAAACTTTACATGAAAAAAATTCTAAAGTATCAAATGTGAAAACTAATCCATTACTTAAAAACCGCAATCAAGTGCACATTTCAACACCAAAAACTTCCCCGAGATCTCTTTTTATTCAATTGGGAATGAGTTGCCAAATCTCCAATATTTTGAAATAGAACATTTTACAGGTTTCACATAAAACTCTCGCCCCTTACATGTATTCTAATAATTCCAATTGTCATATTTATTTTTAAAACACACATCATTTTTGTCATTCCTAATAATCTCATTTAGTTTTACATTAATTATATTGTTACAGAAAATGGGTGGCAGTGAAGAAGGTGATTGTTTTCTCCCAGGTGACAAGTGTCCATATTGGTTATCCTTCAATTGCAAATGTTCTTCTGTAAGTTTTAAAGTCCCTCAAGTGGCAGGGCGTATCTTGAAGACAATTATATGCATTGTTGATTCTTCATCTTCGGATAACATAACATCAAATGGACTTACAAACGTGTTGGTGAAAAATTATTCAAAGGCCACCATTCAACTCTATAAGATAGAGGCATTAGATTCCTTAGTAGATGAGGAGGGGCAGAGACTAATATCAACTATAGAACCTGGTAATAAATTAAAGGTAGTTCTTGTTTTTGATAGCCGTTTCATTGTGAATAAGACAAGAGTTTATCTCATATATGAGGAACGGATTGGCAAAAATATGATGCAAAGTCATGCACCAAATAAGAATGTTATTGTTTGTAGAGGTGATGAAAATGAATATGCTTTAGTGGAATGATCAAAATTTAGTTTTATTCATAGATTGGATACTACTAATGTACAGATTTTATCGAAATTTCTGTCTACTCTCTTCTTTTCCTCCCCAAACTCAGTTGCGGCTATGTTTGATTGTTGGTGATTTCGTGTTTCCTTTGTTTAGTGTTGTGTATTGTGTTTTTGTTTTTAAGTTTGGGTTGCTTTATGATTCCACTATGTTCTCTCTGTTTTGCTGGTGATTCCACGACTTTTGTTGCAGTGATTCTTCTTGTTGGCACTTCCTGTTAGCTTATTGTTGTTACTTGCACTCAAAGAAATTAATAAAACTCAATGATAGAATGATGAAAAGGCTTATTTATTTCATAGCTTGCATGCCTATTTATACATGAATCATTCTTAATCAATTACTACATATGTTAACTGAATTCTAACCAACTAACTAACTAATAACATCCAATTATTACATTATTTAAATTACAAGTCACCTAATACTTTCCCTTAATTCAAGTATCTAAGTGATACTACACCTAACATCTCCCTTAGTTCCTCAAATCTGTTTGTCCTCAATGCCTTAGTCATGATATCAACAACTTGCACTTTGGTTTGGCAATATATGAGATTCAGCTTGTTTCTTTCAACTTGATCTCTTAAGAAGTGAAACCCTGTCTCTATATGCTTGCTTCTTCCATGAGTCACATGATTATTTGCTAGATTGATGGCTGAGATGTTGTTAATCTTCAACAGAATTGGTCTGCATATCTCAATCTTCAACTCATTAATCAAGGATTCGAGCCAGAAAGCTTGGCATGCTGCATAACTACCAACAATGTATTCTGCTTCACAAGATGATAGAGCTATGATTGATTGTTTCTTTGAGCTCGATCCATGTAATTGAAGATTTCATGAAATTGGAGACATATCCTAATGTGCTTCTTCTATCGTTTTTGTCCCCACACCAATTAAAATTTGAATATCAAATCAGATCTTCATCTTCTTGTTCATGTTTCTGGCAAACAAAATTCCATGCTCTAGTGTCCCTTGAACATATCTCAGGATCCTCTTCGCTGCAATCAAGTGAGTATGCTTGGGATTTTCCATAAACCTGTTGATGACACCAACACTATATCATAGGTTAGGCCTGTTGTTGCATAAGTATCTTAGAGATCCAACAATCTGCTTAAATAAGGTGGTGTCAACCAGTTTTTCTTCAACTCATTTTTCTAACTTGGCATTGACTTCAATTGGAATGAGAGCAGAATTGTAGCCAACCGTGTTGTATTTTCTAAAGATTTCACCAGCATATTTCTTTTGATGCATTACCAGCCCTTCCTTTGTTTTAGTAAATGTCATACCTAGGAAGTAAATCAGCTTTCCTAAGTCTGACATTTCAAACTCTTTCTTCATGATTCCCTTGAATTCCTCAATTTCTTCCTTGTCACTGCCAGTCACCAGCAGATCATCAACTTATAGACAGAGCCAGAGCATTGCTAGCCTTCCATCATGAGTGTAGTGCTTCACATAAACCCCATATTCTATTGTGCATTTGATGAAGCCAATGTTGATAAAGAACGAGTCAATCCTTTTATTCCAAGCTCTTGGAGCTTGCTTCAAGCCATAAAGAGTTTTTCTTATTATGAGCACCTTATCTTCCTTTCCATTGATCACAAATCCTGGTGGTTAAGAGACATAAACTTATTCCTTAAGCAGGCCATTCAAAAATGCAGACTTGACATTAAACTGACACATCACCCAGCCTGTTGCACTAGCTAGTGCTATTACCAGCCTAATTGTCTTAATTCTTGCTACTGGAGCAAATACCTCAGAATAATATATCCTTGCCCTTTGTAGAAATCATTTGGCAACCAACCTAGCTTTGTATTTGGCAATTGAGCCATCTGACAATTGGCAATTGTAGACCCATTTGACTCCTATTTGTTTATGTCTTTGAGGTAGATTAGTTAAGTACCAAGTCTGGTTCCTTTCAATTGCCTTAATTTATTCCATCATTGCTTCTCTCCAAGGTCTTCTCTTGATAGCTTCTTCAACATTTAGTTGTTTTGTATTAACAAATAGAGCAAAATGTACTAGATCTCCACTACTATCAACTTCATTATCATTGTATACCTCAAACTTACTTAAGTGTGTTGGTGGCTGCCTTGATCTTTGAGTTCTGCGTGACTCTATTCTCTCCTCAACTACTTCTTCATTGTTTTGACAATCATCTAACAATGATGGAAAAAAATTGTACCTGCTGACTGGTGTTGCTGGTCTTCTACTTCCAGTCCCATAATTCTTGCTCAGCTATCTTCACATCTCTACTTACTACACTTTTTCCTATAATAGGATCATACAATTTATATGCACCAGTTGGATGAAACCCAACTAAAATCATGGCTTCACTCTTATCTTGTAATTTTCTTATCTTTTGGTCTGGTACATGCTTGAAACATAGAGCTCCAAAAGTTCTCAAATGTTGTACAACTGGTCTTTTGTCACTCCAAACTTCCTCTGGCACCTTCTCATGCAATCTCTTTGTTGGGAAATTATTCAGTATATAGACACAGTTGATGCAACCTCACCCCAAAACTTGTGTGGCAACTGATTTTCTTTCAACATACTCTTAGTCATGTCTAGGATGGTTCTATTTCTCCTTTCTGCCAATCCATTATATTGAGGTGTATATGGGGCAATCACTTCATGTTCAATTTCATTTTTCACATAGAATTCTTCAAAGTCATGTGAGGTATATTTACCACCTCCATCTATCCTTAACACCTTGACAGATCTTCCACACTGTTTTTCAACCTTCACTTTGAAATTCTTAAAAATTTCAAGTGTTTTATCTTTTGATTTTATCAAGTATATCCACAACATTCTACTAAATTCATCAAAAAATGTTATTAAATACTTCTTACCTCCCAGGGATGACACCTCAAATGATCCACATATGTCACTATGAACCACTTCAAGACACTTATTTGCTTTTGCTGGCAACTGTGACTTGAAGGAGTTTCTTGATTGTTTTCCTACCATACATACATCACACACCTTTTCAGGAATATCAATCACAAGAATTCCATTCACCATGTTCTTTATACCAAGTTGTTGCAGACTTCTAAAGTTCATATGCCCAACCGTAAGTGCCACAGCCAGCTCTCATCCACTGAACTGACTACCTTCAAGCATTGAATGTCTGCAACTTGCATATTGATGGTGAATGTTCGATTCTTTGAAAGGGGAACATTCACTATCCTGCTCCTCTGCCCATCATACATCTCTAGTGCATCATTCTTCATTATCACTTGAAACCCATTTTGAATCAGCTGGTCTATACTCAACAAATTACTCTTCATGCCTAACACATATAACTCATTCTCAATTACCAATATTTTTCCATTCTTTCTTTTAATGACCATGTTTCCAACACCTTCGGCCTCCAATGTTCTATCATCAACAAGTTTGATCTTACTTTTCCTTGATGTGTCGATGTCCACTAACCATTTTTTCTAACTGGTCATATGATTGGAGCAACCAATATCAAGAGACCAAAATTGAGACTGATAAGGTTCTTCATTTGTTGTAGCCATCAACATAACTGTGTCTGAATGTGAGTCATCTTCTTATGTAGCACAAACCTCATTTTCACTTATCTTCTTTTGTTTGCCCTTTCTAGACAAGCATTCATCAGTAAAGTGACCAAACTTCTCACAATTATAGCATTTCAGCTTCTTCTTGTCAAAGTTCTTTGATTTACCTTTGGGTTTAACATTTTCACCTCCTCCTTTTGATGATGATTCAAATTTTTATCACATTTCTTGAACTTATCTTTATTGTTCTTCTTCCACTTCCTTTTCGAATCAGCTTTCTTGTTTATTTGAGCTGCCAATGCTTGATCTCCATATTCCCTCCACTTCTTTCACTCATTCTCAATTATCTTGCTTATAATGTTCCTTACAATTCTTGAAGACTCAGAGTTGAAATATCTTTAGATTCTTCAATTGCACACACAATGTAATCAAACTTGGGATGCAAGGACCTTAGAATCTTCTCAAACATCTTCTGTTTTGACAGTTTCTCACCACATCCAGCCATTTGATTGGTAATGCTCCTCAATCTTGAAATCAGTTCTGAAACTTTCTCCTATTCCTCCATTTGCAGCAGTTCAAATTGCTTCTAAAGAGTTTGTAATTTCACCTTCTTGAACTTTGCACCACCTAAATAACATTTATCAAAAATATCCCAAGCTTCTTTTACAATTTTTTCTTCAGAAATCTTATCAAAATTGGTTGTTTCAAGACATTGATGAAGAATGAATGTGGCATTGGCATATTTCTTCTTGTTTTCTTTATAAGTCGTTCTTTGCACTTCTGTTCGATTCACTCCTAGTTCATTAAATCCTTTCTCAATGACCTCCAAGACTTCTTGAAATCCAAATAAGGCACGAATCTAAATTCTCCATCTATCCCAACCTTTTCCATCAAAGTGTGGCATATGTGCTGGAAAATTGCCATTGTTTCCATTTGAATTCATCCTCACTTCACTCGTGTTTGTTCCTCACACTTCACTCGTGTTTTTTTTCTGGTTAGGATCAAACCAATGGCTCTGGATACTAATTTGTTAGCTTATTATTGTTATTTGCACTCAAAGAAATTAGTAAAACTCAATGATAGAATGATGAAAAGGCTTATTTATTTCATAGCTTGCAAGCCTATTTATTCATGAATCATTCTTAATCAATTAACACATATGCTAATTAAATTCTAACCAACTAACTAACTAATTAGTTAGTTAGTTAGTTATAACACCCAATTATTACATTACTTAAATTACAAGTCACCTAATACTTCCATGGTGTTTGTTGTAATGTCTCAAAGGAACGTGATTTTTTGGAATCACATCCTATGTTCAAAAATAATGGTGGCAGTCGCCAACTTTAGTATTCTCTTATCATGTACTTGTGGTTAGTTTAAACAAATA
This sequence comes from Cicer chorassanicum, assembly GCA_037974735.1. Lineage (NCBI taxonomy): Eukaryota > Viridiplantae > Streptophyta > Magnoliopsida > Fabales > Fabaceae > Cicer > Cicer chorassanicum. The sequence goes on along the minus strand of JBBPBP010009778.1, from coordinate 2,825,602 downwards.
TGCGACCAGTTGTCGAAATGTGTCTGTATAAGTCAAATATATGATCCATAACTGGATAGAACCAAAAATTGTGGACCCTCATATCTCTATTGCCATGAATTATGTGTGAAAGAAATTAGTTTAGATATAAGATTCTAGATATTGGCTTGATAATGGCCTGTTTATCGACTCTTAATGTGTACTGTAGTGCAAATTTTAGTTCACTTTGTAGCTGGAGAAGGTCCCAATGTTTCAATCTTGATATATCAATCTCTATTTTATCGTTGAATGAAATTATTTTATTGTAAAATAAAAGTTCTGGTTTTATCGATGCTTGACATTTGGTCAAGATAACGAAAACTATGCTCAAACAAAAAATTTCGGTGGAAATCAGACATCTTTTTCTGATAAGTATTCAATATGTGAAGAAACTTGGCAATCTCAATATGCTTCAAGAAGAGTTTATCAACGCTACTAATCTCCTAATGAAGTTTGTGCTACTATTCTCCTAATGAAGTTTGTGGCATTCTGTTTAATTTTGTTATTTAGTTGAGCTCTTACTCAATGGGTTCTTCTGGTTTAGTGTTTTTTTCTGCTGGGCTTTACAAGTTCCGTTATCTCACAAAAGATGTAATTGTTGGTTATTATCTAATTGTAAAATCATTGTTTAAAATAAAGTTTAAACATTCATTTTATATAGCATTGGTCATAAAAAAAATGCATGGTAAATATTCTACGAACGAAAAGTATAAAGTGATAACGTCTGGGGTGGTTATTTTGAACAATTAAAAGTAATTAGATACTAGCCTGCGCGTTGCGTGGTAGAATTTCATATATTACTGAATATAAAATAACAATAATATGTAATTTAAAAGTAATGTTAATTAATTTTGTTTTACAGTGGAATATACTCAAGTATTTATGTACTTAAAGATAAATATATTTTTGAATAATTATATATAAGCTAGGTTTGCTTTAGTAAAAGAAAAAGTAAAACACTGTTGACTAATACAATTCATGCAAAATATATTTAAATGTGGAATTAGTTTATTCAAGTTTTTTAATTTCATTGAAGTGGTTCTTCTAATAATATATTTGTTAAATAGTTATGTATTTATTTATTGTTAAAGTTATACATTTAGCTATAATATTTCTTCATTTTATATAATTTATATTAGTTTTAAAACATTAGATTTATAAATTTATGCACTTTTTCACGTTTTCAATTTTATATGTTCATCGTAATTTTGTCAATCTCACTGTTGATCTAAGCATGCACTAAATAATATTATGTGCTTTGTGATATATTATAACATTCATTCATGAGTGATAGTTTGTTAAATCCAAAATATTGAAACAATTCATTCGTGTTGCCTTGAAATTTTCAAATAATTATTTGACACGGTCAAAAACTTCAAGAGTGGTTGAAAAAAATTATAGGCAAGAAAAGTTTGTGAATGTTTAAGACATAGAAAGTTTCGAGTGAATAATAGTTAGAAGTTATTTATTTCCAAATATTTAATATTATTCATTTTTTTTGTTTCAATTATGATTTGTGTTTTTTTAATTATAAAAAGAAAAAATATTACGGGAGACACATTCAACATAGGAAAAAAAAAACTTATTTCCTATGCAATAATATTGATATATGAATTTGAACATCTATTATAATAATTAAAACAAAACCCCAAAACTATTCATTGTGATGATTTGAAGATATCGGATGGTTTGTATTTTTTTGTATGAGTTATTGAAATGAAAGTTTTGATAAGTAATTAGAGCTTTTTAAGTGTATTGATGAGTCATTGAGTGATAAATTAAAGCTGAAATTATATAATATATGAAATAATTATACTTAGGCAAGTGAAAAAGGTTTGCATTATATATTGAAGAAATAAAACATAATGAAATAGAAGATGAATTTGGAATGTGCCACGTCAGAATGTTGTTGAGTTGATAAATATGGGAAGATCTGGCTTAAATGAAAATTTTTGGGGTTCTGTTTTAATTATGATAACTAGATGCATATTTTTATGGAGGATCCGGCATAATTATGGAGGATCTGGTATATTTTTATTTATTTAATTTACGTGAATTTTTTTTTAAAAAAAGAAGTTTTATGTCCCAATTTAGTATTTATATCAATAATATATATACAATTGTACCAATATAATTCATAGAAGAGATCGATGGATATATAAATGTTAGACGAATGACTTGAATAAATAAAGTAACGTATTAATATTGAGATCGATGGATATGCCAAATGTTGAAGTAATGTATTTGATAGTTGAAATTAAGAGATAGACTCAATTGATATACAATTGAGTTACAAAATGTATTACTTTATTGCTAAAACTAAAAATGATTAAAGTGAAATTGTTGAAAATACATTCATCTTGTATTTTACTTTATTACTTTATTACATTTTTTGTTCTGTCACTCGATCATTTTAATTATGATATTTGTGGTAATTGTGAAATTTTTTATTTTAAATTGGATATATTAGAATTTTAATTGACAAACGTTCAAACTATTATTAATATTAATAGAGTAAGCATAATCATTAACATTTTGGTTTTAAAACCAAAATCCAAAATTTATAACAATTCCGTTACAAAATATTAATTGTCAAACAATTATAAGTATACATCAAATACAAATAATTGCAAATGAATTACTTTAATTTCATGTCAATTAACACTATAAAACAATAAAT
>JBBPBP010009778.1:2776005-2822395 GCA_037974735.1 Cicer chorassanicum | reverse complement strand
ACAAGTATACATCAAATACATATAATTGCAAATAAATTACTTTAATTTCATGTCAATTAACACTATAAAACAATAAATTTAATTTAATTAGTTTCAGTAAAATAAAACTGATCAAAATTCAAAGAGACATGACTTTGTCCATCGTTTCTAAATATTTATATACTATATATATTTACCAATATTCAAAGTAGAAAATCAAATACAAATATTTAAATATATATAATAGATGAAATTAAAGTAATTCATTTGCAATTATTTGTATTTGATGTATACTTATAATTGTTTGACGATTAATATTTGGTAACCAAAATGTTAATGATTATGATTATTATGTTAATATTAATAATAGTTTGAATGTTTGTAAATTAAAATTCTAATATATCCGATTTAAAATAAAAAAATTCACAATTACCACAAAGATCGATGATTAAAATGATCGAAATCATTAACTTTAACATTTGAAATTTGAAAAATTTCCCCAATACATGCATATTTGTCTTCTGAAATTTAAAATGATCGAATTTACTTGATCCAATTCAATGACACATATCTTTTAAACATGATTAAAATTTACTTGAGTCAAACTTTTTCAACTGCAATTTGTAAGCTACTCAACATATACTAGTAAAACTAAGAATATGAGACACACAAAGCAAAGTGACACTTAAAAACAACTAAAGAAGGAAAAGAGTTTAGAAGGGTGAGGGAAAAAATATTGATGTATAAATATACCTTGTCATAGCATTGGAAAACACCAATTCCTAGGAATTACCATGTGCCATTTTGCTCTGGGTATGATGGATAGCGAAGTTGGCCGGCTGGTCCCATCCCAACTTGGATTTCCTGGGTAGTGGCAGTGATAGAATTTCATGTAAGAAACTATACATAGCATTAAGTCACTATGAGCCAGATTGATTTCAAAGATTGCATAGAATAGAATTGAATTTATGGCAACAAAATCAGAAATGGACAAAGAGAAGGAAATTTTTTGTTGCAAGGAACAAACCTATACCTCTTTCAGGGTATCTTTGGAGTAGAGTCGACAATTTCGAAGAATTACCGCGGAGGAACAAATGATTTTGCGAGATGGTGAAGCAGAAACGGACATTGACTAAGGCGTACACAAGAGGGAAGAAGAAACTGTTGGAGGAAGTCATTAAAAAAATTAGGGAATAGAGGGATTAAAAGAGGGAAAAATTATTTAGAAACTAAGTAGAAAAAATGAGGTGAAGTATAAAAACACAAGAGAACTTTCTAAGGTGTACACATCAGCTTTTTTGCTGAGGTGCGATATGTTTGCACATGTGGAAGAAATTACTATGAAGTGGCAGATGAGTTTGTTTTAAATATATATAATAGATAGATAGATGTAGTTAGTGTTTTGTCTACTTATTTTTTATAAGGCAGCAATTGATAAAGTTTGAGTTATCAAACTTTCGACCATTTACAAATGGAATGTTTTTTTAGACATCTTGGAAGTGCTGACTAAATTGTCTTGATTCCTTAGATATAATTTGCTAATTGTACAAAAGTGTTAATACTAATTGTATAATGCGCCACAAAATTCATAAGTGAATTTGCCAATGATTTCTTTTGGAGTGTATTATTATTTTTTTCTTGTGGTTATTTGTGTGAGGCATGATTGCATGAGTTTAAATGCAACAACCTACAAGCTTCTCAACATTATGTATGGTGTTGCATTTTGCAATCAACACAACTTTATTTTTAAACTTCATCGATCTATCAATCTATGTGTCTATTATAATATATTAAAATAGAATACTGAATTTTATCTGTGACAACTCATCTAAATGTATGTTACACATTTTAAAATTTGTCAACTCACAAAAATTCTGATGTGACACTTTTTAAATCACACTACTTCTTTCATGTTTTGCTTCCATTACATTTTGTTTCATCAATATGTAATGTAAAATAAACATTTTTCACTTGCCCATTCAAATACAATTATTTTATACATTTAGCAACTTTAACTCTAATTAATTCACTTAAAGGCTCTGATCACTTATCAAACTTTTCATTTCAATAATTCATACAAAAAAGAACAATTCATTCACTATCTTCAATGCATTTATCACACATAAAGATTCATCCGTTGATTTTCAATCACCTTCTTGCATTTGGTTCAAGTCACTTACCAATGGATAAAGACATTATGAAATGCAACAAAGGCATACCCATTTCAACGTGTGGCACATTCTTAGTCCACAAATGTTTCAATAACATTGTTCCTCTGTTGTCATTATTGTTAAGACCATATATTGGAGGTGAGTATTTTTCCTAAGCAATTGAATTCGTCTTTCGTAGCATTTTTTTTTATAATTAAAAAAACACAAATCATAATCAAAATAAAATAAAGATGAAGAATACTAAAGATATTTGTTTGTAAATGAATAACTTCTAAACATTTCATTCACTTTTAACCATTTCACTGTTTGAAATTTCTTATGTCTTAAACATCAACAAACTCTTCTCACCTATAACTTTTGGTAACTCACTTTTAATATTTCTTGATCATGGCAGATAATTATTTGAAAATTTCATTTCATATTCTAATTTTTTAGATGAAATAATAGTTAAAATAATTGAAATTACTCTATATCCAAAAGACTAGATATATAATTGGTTTGCAGTTATAGTATTTACTTGAAGTTTAAATACAAATTTAGCACCAACTATTATTTTGTATCAAATTTTCATTTGGCTTGAGAGTTATGTGTAAATAACATTTTTGTTATCGATTCTTCAAAAGTTTACATTTTATTTTTACAACTTAGGGGCAAAGGTTTTGTTACTAAAATTTCTCCATCTTTTCATACTTAAATTTATTAATTTTTTGAGTCATGATGACAATCCGTTTTACTAAGAAGCAATTCTTGTGTACACGCAAGAATTTGGACACACTAATTGGTCACACACAAAAAATTATATTTTTTTTTAATTATTTTAAAACTAAACATTATTTAATTGTTATCTTTTCACTTTTTCTCTTTTATGTGTCTCTAAATTCATGCCTCCACACAAGAATTATTCTCTGCTAAGAAAGTGTCAACTGATCACAATGCTTTATATATGATCACCAAAGCACTTCCTAGTTCTAAGTTTTTCCACTGCCTCGAAGCTAAGTTTGAAGGGGGATTAAGCTCGCAAGAGCTGGTGCAGCTTGTAAGACCTGAGTTACTACTGCTGATTGATCTAATGTGTTTGTCGCTGAACCAAGGTGGAGATTTGTGGCTTAATGGTCCAACCAACTATTGTCTTAACTGTTTCTTTGGTTGTATTATATATAGTGATTCAATACCATATTTAAGACACTATGAAAATTCATTTGTAATCTGTTTTGAATAAGTGAAATTGAAAACAATAAAGTTTGATTAGAGTGATAAAAACTTTAGGTATCTTGCTCAAATCTTAATTACCAAAGTATCTTTGAGAGTCCTTTCTCTTTAGTTTCTTGTAATATTTATCCATCCATTTTTTAGTGTTTTTTTTTGTAAAGATTTCTCAAACTTGTCTTTGGTGTTACTAAATTTGAAGAAATTTTTTGGAAGTAGACAATCACAGAAAACATGCAATTTTTCCAAGCAAAATGTGTTGACTACAAGCCAACGTGGTAAACTATTCTAGATATATAATTCCTTTCCTCACCAACTTATACACAACACTGCAAAAGAACAACCCATTCCACATTGAGCAAGAGGCGGGAAATGCTTGATATTTTTTACCTTAGTCCTGGTGATACAAAAGCATATACACTCTCACTTCCATCTATATGCACTTTAGAGAGCATCCATAAAAACAGTTTGCATTTAATTGAATTGAAATAAAAAAAAAATAACTCAATTGAATAGAACACAAAAGAACTAGCAGTAGCAATCAAATAGTTGGCATCCTTCAAATAAGATGAATGGGAATAAAGTAATGACATCAAAGCAAATTGAAACATAATAACATAGTTCTTCTACCATTTAGCCAGAATACTCCTAACTGTTCTAACTTCTAAATACCAAACCCACACATTACAGTTAACACTTTTTTTTCCAAAAAAAAAAATCACATGCCTTCTAAATGAGTACTGATATCATAAAATGATTTTCATACTTTCTTTAAAATGTGATAGCCAATAAATACACCTTTTGTGAGATAACAGGACTTATAACTAAAGATCAGAAGAAAAACTAAATCAAAGACACAAATAACAACATTAAGCAGAAAATCACAAACTTCATTGGGAGAAGGCATGTATTTGGCATTGTCACATTGTAAACTATTCTTTAAGCTTACAGAGATTGCCTAGTTTTCCCTCATACTGAATGACTTATCTGGAAACATTGTAAATTGTATTTGAACTTACTTTTCATTTTCTGGATCAATTGTCAAATATTCTGCTTACCGATAACTAAAACCCCTTTGCGCATTCAGATCACAGCTTCATAATCAAGCTCAAGGTCAACTTGAATTTCCCCAACACTCCACTAATCTACACATAAAACTTGTAATCCATTGCCTGAAACTATATTTGATCGATTCACAACAACTATCAGTGCCAATATTTTCATCACTGCTACAAACAATAGAACTTTCTTCTGATGTTACACATTGCTCCATTGGTTCATCATATACAAGATAAATTGTTGTTTTCTTCACAATGAAACATTTCTCAAAAACAACAACAACCTCCACTTTGTTACCGGGTTCTATACTTGATACTACTCTCTGCCCCTCCTCATCTTCAAATGAGACTAATGCCTCTCTCTTATAGAGTTGGATGGTGGCTTTTGTATAATTTTTCACCAACACATTTTTAAGACCATCTGATGTTGTGTTATCTGAGGTTGAAGAAGAGACAATGCATATCATTGTCTTCAATATACGTCCTTTGACATGAGGAACTTCAAAAATTACCGAAGAATCATTGCAGTTGAAGGTTAACCAATCTGGATAACAGTCACCGAGGAGCAAATGGACACCCATATTCTGTAAAATTAAAAATAGGTTCAAAAGTTACTTTAACAATATTCTAATATCAATTTTCAACAATTGAAGATATAGTTTTCTATTTCGTCATAAGTTAACTGATCATAGTCAGGCTTCTTCAAACCGATTGCTAGTCTTGCTTGGAAATACCACAATAAACCTGCAAGGTCTTTGTGGTTAATTTTTTAAAAAAATGGATTCATTAGGAATGACAAATAAGTTGTAAGGGGAGAGAGTTCTATGCAAGACCTGTAAAATGTTCTCTTTCAAAATATTGGAGACTTGACAGTTCATTCCCATTTGAATAAAAAGAGATCTCAAGGAAGTTTTTGATCCTGAAATGAGCACTTCACTGCAATGTTGAAGTAATGCTTGAGTTTTCACATTTGATATTTGTGATGTTGCAGTTGATTCCAATTCTTTAGAACTCGTGGAATATAAGGCAACCAAAATTCTTTCTGTGTCTCGAGAAAGTTGAAGTTCTGAGCTGCACTCCACACAAAGAGATCGAAGCCATGGAAGGTACTTGGACAAAGATGATAGGTCATAGGAACCACTATTTGGCATGTCTAAGGGAACAAGGGATGACATGCCAACAGATGTTTGAAATGGGGAAGTGAGATTATTTGTTGGTGACATCCAAGACCAAATGATAGATGGAAATACATCACGGGAGAATCCTTCGTAGCCGCACAAAGATATATATCCAATGCTTTTTGACTTTACAAGCGAAAATGGAACTCTTGTTATTGCAGTGTTATTTGCAAGTAAAGTGGTTAAAGACTTCATTTGTTCCAAGTCCTCTTCCAACTTGTCAATCTTTGAACACAGAGTTTTCAGAGATTTCAATTTATAGATGCTTCTTGGAAGGCTACGAAGGTTAACACAATCTTCTAAATTTATTAGAAGAATTTCATTGAGTTGTCCAATGCTAGGAGAAACCTCAGACAACATTGGACAATCTCTGAGTATTAATTTTTCAAGATTAGGCAAATATGAAAAGTCTGGAGTGTGTGTCAGACGATAAGAATGACTAAGATTGAGAATTTTCAACTTCTCCATTCTCTGCAAAAACATAAAAGTTATATAGAAAACTTTGGAAAAAAGCATAAAAAATAAATGGAAGTAAATACATCGTATCTCTAAGCATAAGCATGAGAATGGAAAGTAAAATATGTATGCAATGTCATTTTCTTTAATACATTGGTTTGGTATTATTTTTGCAAAATCTTTGAAACACGGCTACATTTTTGTATATAATGTTGGAGAAATTATTAAAAGCAAGGTTTTAGTATTCTGCGCATAATTCAAAACACTCAAAATGATAGACAAGTTTGAAATTTAAAGTTTGTTTAATCAACAAGTCAAGATTGAATTCCTTTACTTTCCTTTATTTTACTGTATCAAAATTTCTGCACAAGTTTAGGATGTAATTATATGTTTTGTATACAGTAGAAAAGAGCTTTCATGGAGCACACTAAATATAAAAATAGAACTCTATTGATTAGTTAATCTTCTGGAGATTTAATTTGAATCCATGTTTAGTGTAAAATTACTATATACTGTCATCCATTTATCTACTATTGAATTCTTAAGGAAGTTTTATTTCACAACCTCTTGTCAGGAGATCTGACACTTTTAATGATATGTTAACACATTATCGAGTAACAATGTAAAATTATTTTATTTTACACTTGTCAGTTGCCACTGAATCACATTTAAGCATGTCTCCTAATTCCTTCAAGTGTTCAGAACATTTTTGTAAATTTCATTTTGAAATTAAGAACTAATGTTTGTAAGAAAACGATATTATGCTTCACAATTTGAATATTTGGAAAACGTTCACCAGAGGAACTTCCAAATTAGAAGGCTAACTGAAATAAAGATGAAAACTATGTCTAAATGACCATATAATAAAATAGTAGTAAACTTTGAGGAATAAAAAAACTGAAATCAAAATTAATACCTGAGAATTTTCCCATAGAAGTTCGACGTTGCTGTTCACTAACTCAATGGAAACTAAATTTTATTGATAAAAATTGGTAGGTATACATTTTAAAGGAAATCCATTCCATGAAAGCCATCTCAGATTTTTTGAAAGGTAATTAAAACCCCCATCAAGTTTTACTCCAGAAAGTTGAAGCAATCTAAGTCTCGTCATCTTCTCAAATGCTTTAGTACTAAAATATTTTGCATTAGCTCTTGGCAACATCAAAGTCAGTCCCTCAACAAGTTTTGTTCCCTACGATATTATGACTCACAGTCAAACTAATTTTCAAATCACAGCTAAACAATTTTTTATAATCTTAATATGATCACCAAAGCATAAAATTGTTAAATATTTACACAAATTTTTGTTTCACATCTTTAAGCATTAGATATTTTAAGTCCAAAATACAAAAAAAAAAGTATAACAAGTACTTACATTTTGTTCTGATAATACAGCAAGCACATCCTTCTTAAACCACAACCTGCTACGCTCCTCTGGATCATTTGGTGATTTATTACGTACGATTTCTCGTCCCATATCTCTTAACAAATCATGCATTCCAAGTCTGTTCATATCATCAACAATCACAAGGCTACGTTCCACAAGGACATTTATTCCAATTTCTGCAAAAAGTTCACAACCATTTAATATATGTACGACATCATTTCGATCCATCCCAATAAAGAAACAAGCTATGTCGAGGAATATTTGTTTCTCAGTCTCATCTTTTAAACCAATATAGCTTATTTTTAACTTCTGTTGTACTTGATCATTAGGAATCATTTTGAGTTTGTCCAATACATTCTTCCATTCTGCTACCCCTCTATCAAACAAATATGATCCAAGGACTTCCAAAGCTAACGGCAACCCCCCAGAATACTCAACCACATTTCTGGAAATCCTATCAAAATCTTCTCTAGGTTTCGCTTGCTTGAACGCATGCCAACTAAAAAGTTCAATTGATTCACTTTCATTCATTTCTTTCATTGTGTATACTCGGTCAACTCTAGCCCCTCTAAGTATATGTTTATCTCTAGTTGTGATAATTATTATACTCCCACTACCAAACCATAGACGACTTCCACACAAAGCATTCAATTGATCCAATATATTCACATCATCAAGTACAAGAAGTACTCTTTTATTACGAAGTCTATTTTTTAATATATTTTTTCCTGACTCAATGTTTTGTATCTTGGTTGTAGTTTCTTTGCAAATATCAAAGAGAATTTGTTCTTGTAAAGACACTTGGCCAGCCGTTTGCATCCATACCTCCCTAATATTTGCAATAAAGCTCCTACCATTAAAGCGGCGGCCAAGTTTATTGTAAATTGTTTTTGCAATGGTGGTTTTGCCAATTCCTCCCATGCCCCACATCCCTAGAAATTGAACACCTCCTCGTTTGATGTCTAACAGTTGAACCATATCTCGCACTCGAAGTGTGACTCCCACTGGATTATTAGCAACAAACAAGGCTGTCTTGTCTAGTAAACGCGTAACTTTTTTAACAATATCTTTGATAGCCTCACTTTCGTTCCTATTTAAAATCCCAAATGGAGGTTTATAAACACACATGTTCATACATAAATCATGGAGTGAATATAACAAAATTAATCATCGAAATTGTAATTATCGACCAAAATAGTCAATCATTTTTTTGAATTGACAAATACATAGTCAAAATTGTAAAGAGAATATATATGGTGCAACTAACTAATTAGTTGTTTTGGTGAAGTTAAACCAATGCCCAATAGTTAACTGCTATGTAATTAAACGAATCCAGGCAGCTTACAAGATGTGTTTCATCTATCTTTATATTGTATCATTGCAGTTGATTCCTTTAACTTCTTAAAAATTAAAATGTTTTCTTTTAAAAATTGTTTTTTATTTTTATTTTTATTTTGAAATATTATTGTTTGAAAATTGTTAAACTTTCAATATTCCTTTGGTCTTCTTTTTCATTCACAATGTTCATTTATGTCGGTTGAAGAATGCTTCTTCCCCCACCACGCTAGGACACATGTTCCCATCTTCTCGTCTTGGTTAGTCGCACCCTAAACTCCCAAATTTACGTCATTTAATAAACCTACCCATTGATACCACATTTACTAAGGTTGACGCTATTGTTATAGATTGTGGGATCCGGTTGACAAGAAAATTATCAGAAGCCGAGATGTGATATTTCTTGAAGACCAGACTATTGAAGATTTTGATAAAGCTGAGAAATAGAAACCAAATTCCAGAAGTTACATTGATGTTGCGCCTAAGCCCCCTGCAAAAACTTTTGTTGATGGGGAAGATATGCAGGTAGATGATGAGAATGTAAGTATGATCATATGCCTCACCAAGATGAGCAGGTACCAGTTGAGCCACCAAACGAATTTGAGTTGAGAAGATCTACTAGAGAACGTCAACTTTCTCAAAGATATCCTCCACACGAGTATGTAATGATCACTGATAGTGGAAAGTCAGACTACTATCAAGAAGCTATTACAAACGTTGATAAAGAAAAGTGGTTGAAGGTCATGCAAGAAGAGATGAATTCGTTGCATGAGAATCACACATTTGATTTGGTTAAGTTGCCTAATGGCAGAAAAGCACTCAAGAACAAATGGGTATACAAGATAAAGGCAGAAGAGAACAATTCTCAACCAAGATACAAAGCAAGATTGGTTGTGAAAGGTTTTAATCAGAGAAAAGGTATTGACTTTGACGAAATTTTTTCACCTGTGGTGAAGATGTCCTCTATTCGAGTTGTGCTTGGGTTAGTAGCTAGCTTGAACCTAGAAGTTGAACAACTTGATGTGAAAATTGTATTCCTTCGTGGTGATTTGGAGAAATAGATCTATATGGAGCAACCAGAGAGTTTCGAAGTCAAAGGTAAAAAGCAGCTTGTGTGTAAATTGAAGAAAAGCTTGTATGGGCTCAAACAAGCACCTCGACAATGGTACAAGAAATTTGATTCTTTCATGGAGAAACATGGATACGATAAAACTACTTCTGGCCATTGTGTGTTTGTCAAGAATTTCTTTGATGGTGATTATATTATTCTTTTTTTATATATGGATGACATGTTGATTGTTGGTCGTGACACTAAAAAGATTCAATCTTTAAAGAAAGATTTGAACAAGTTTTTTGCAATGAAAGACTTGGGTCCTGCAAAGCAAATTATAGACATGAGAATTACTCGTGATAGAAAGAATAATAAATTGTGGTTGTCTCAACACAATTACATTGAGAAAGTGTTAGAGAGGTTTAACATGAGCAATTGTAAACATGTTACTACTCCACTTGCTACTCATTTTAAATTGAATTCTGATCAATGTGCTATAAGTGAGAAAGACAAAGAAGAGATGAAGAAGGTTCCTTATGCATCCGCAGTTGGTAGTTTGATGTATGCTATGGTATGCACAAGGCCATATATTGCTCATGCAGTTGGAGTTGTTAGTCGGTTTCTCTCTAATCTTGGTAAAGATCATTGGCAAGCCGTGAAGTGGATTCTCAGATACCTCAAAGGCACTTCCAAAGTGTATCTATGCTATGGAGGTGGTGAACCTGTGTTGGATGGTTACACAAATGCAGATATGGCAGGTGATCTTGATTCTAGAAAATCTACTTCTGGATATATGACAACGTTTGCAGGGGGAACTGTGTCTTGGCAATCAAGATTACAAAAGTGTGTTGCTTTATCCACTATTGAAGTTGAGTACATTGCAGCAACTGAAGCTTCCAAAGAACTCTTGTGGATGAAGAAATTCCTACATGAGTTAGGCCTCAAGCAAGACACGTGTGTGTTATTCTGCGACAGTCAGAGTGCGATTCATCTTAGTAAGAATCCGACTTTTCATGCAAAGTCGAAGCATATTGAGGTGCGGTATCATTGGATATGGGATGCATTGGAAATGAAGTCATTTACAATTGAAAAGATTTATACCGATGAGAATGACTCAGATATGATGACATAGACATTGCCTGTGTCGAAGATGATATACTGTAGAAAGAAAGCCGACATGGTTGAGCACTACCTTCCCACTTGAGTCGTGAGGGGGAGATTTGTTGGATGGACTCACTCCCCAAGTGGAATCCACTAATTTTATTAGTACTATTATTATTATTTATTAAAAAGAAAGAAAGAAAGAAAAAAGAATAGAATAATATATGTTTTAATAGGCTTAACTCATCTAAAGGAAAATAAAAGGAAGGAAAGGGATCTCAAATTCCTAATGCAAAAAAAAAAAAAAACCAAAAACAATAACAGTAATCTCCCGCACGCACGGTAGCCAAAGAAAAGGTTGTTGTTGTGGATGGTGTACCCATTAATTATTATAGTAGAAGTTTTTTACTGGATTAGGTTCCGTGGTTTTTATTCTCTCAATTTGAGGGAAGTTTTCCACGTTAAAATTGTGTTTGTCTCATATTTAATTTTCTGCTTGGCCATTTATCTGCTCGGGGGAAAAATATTCCGCATTATTGAGATAATTATATCTAATTTTTTCCGCAAAATGTAAAGGTTTTGTCATTAAGAAAGGTGATGTTAGTATCGATGTTAGAAATATCATTGTTACGACTTATGAGGCAGTTTGTATGCAACAAACATGGATTAAGAGACAAAAAAACACTTATCAAGGCTAGATAGGAAAAGTGATCACAGACGTCTCACTCGTCGTACTAGTTGTAAAGCTAGGCTTTTTGTGCACTAAAAAGCCAATACTAGTAGATGAATAGTGACATTTTTTGAAGAGACCCACAACCATGAACTTACTCCGTCTAGTTTTGTGCACTTGCACCCTTTTATCAGCAAATTAATGAAGCAGATAGGCTCAAGTTGATGGCCTTCGGTCACATGGTGTAAAAACTTGTCATATAACGGGATACATGGTTGCTCAAAAAATCAAAAAAGTGGATATGTTGGTGTTAGGTTTGCATACAATTATTTAGAGAACAATATGCGGGCTGATATTAAAGATGGTCCATGTTGTTGCCGTTTTAAACTATCTTAAAGGAAAGTCAACCAGTGATCCCATGCTATATGCTGCCACTAGTGATGGACGATTGAAATTTCTTTTTGGGTGGAGGGCACAAGCAGAGCTAATTATTTTTGTTTCGGTGATGTTGTTGCATTTGACACAACTTACAAGAAGAACAAATACAACTATCCATTTTCTTGCTGCAATCACCACTCACAAACCACTATATTTGGTGTTATTATGGTATACGATGAAACAATAGAATTATATAAATGTGTGTTGAGGTATTTTTTGGAGAAACATTCAAAAATAGTGGTAAGTGATGGAGACAGAGCTATGAGGAAAAATATGCTTTATAGACTTTCTCATAGTCTCATCTCCATCTCTTATCACTGCTTTTAGATGTTTCTTTCTTATTGCGTCCAAAAAAACCTCAAAACCCACTTATATGTCTCTATTGTTTCATGATACCAAAACAACACTAAATATAGTAGTTTGTTATAATTTCTAACTTTAAAAGTTAATAGATAAACTATTTTTTACCAATGAATGTAATTTTGAGACTGATTTTCCTATTCACTATGAATTCCAGTGTTAAAATATTAGAGGGGAAATTTAATACAAAATTCCAATAGAATAAAATATAATCCAAACAATTACATCTTTTTTTCAAAATCGCAGGCTGAAATGTGTTGGAAAAAAAAATTGACATTCAATAATGTAGATATTATTTGTTAGAATTTCTAAACAAAAGAGCTATTTTATGTTTGTTTACTTAAATGAAAATCAATTTAAAACAAAAATTATCAAAAATAATTTTTATGAAAAACTATTTAAAACAAGTCTGTTTTTAGATTATTTTTAAATTACAATTTTTAAATTGTAACAAACAAATAAAAACTCTTAACAATGATTATCTTTTAAAAAATATTATTATTTTTAAAAGAGTTAAATAAAATTTTAATTTCTATAAATTTTAATAGTTTACTTTTAATCTCGATAAAAAATTTCTTAGTTTTTTTAGAAATGTTAAAATTTTTCTTTTAATTTTTGTTTTAAATCAATTCATTATATTCTAAATGTTGTAAATTCGTTCAAAAATTAGAATGTCATATAGTTAACTTATAAGGAGGACCAAATATAAAAACAAAAAAATTTTAAAGACCAAAAATTTAAATTGTTGAGAAATCTCTTATAAAAACCAACATCAAATAATAAAATTTTATTTGACTAAAAGCTTATTCACTTTTGTTAAATATATTTACATTCAACTACTGAACTTAATTTACATAATTTAGGTGAACTTAATTTAATTTAATAGCGGTATAACGGTCAAAAGTGAAATTTATTTCACTCTAAAAATAAGCCACAAGATTTGAATTACCTGGAATTTAGCACTACAAACCCTGCGAGCCATGCTGCATCCCGAAGCGCTAGTCTCCAACTCTGTCTCACCAGCATCTGATTTGGCAACTCCTCTTTACTGTTGAAAATACTTCGAATTGCTTTTCCAAATCTATTATAAATTCCTTCTTTGTTTGAAAGTTTATTCAACAGATTCTCAAACGCGATTCCAAACTCACCGTTTTGATGACGAACTTCAGACGGGTCTACACCGTAGAACACCGGAAGCACCACTTGTCCTATCGTTCTCCGACATTCCATTATCTTCGCCAACTCATCCAAACACCATCGCGAATCGGCGTAATTTCTTGAAAAAACAATCACGGAAATTTGAGATCCTTCTATTGCTCGATTAATTGATGATGAAATTCGATCTCCTCTTTGAAGCGAATCATCGTCCATGAAAACGTCGATTCCTTCATTTCGAAGAGAAGCATAGAGATGTGAAGTGAATGAAGCACGAGTATCTTCGCCTCGGAAACTTAAGAACACTTCATGGATCCTTAATGATTTTGATGTGCGATCATTGAGAGGTGATTGATCTGATCGGGAGAAGAAACTGGAAGAAGACAACGACATGATAGATGAAAGGATGATCGCGAAGATCGATAGGTACAAATCAGTGACAGTGTGTTGTCAATGCAATGTCATCAATTTTACTGTGATGATCTCGTCGTCGTTGTTGTTGTAACTTTCAATAATAAGAAAGAAGAAGAAGCAGGAAAGTCGCAGGCTGAAATTTAAACGTGGCATCAAAAACTTCGATTTTTTAATGCTTATTTTTTAGAAAGCTGATTCATGGCAATTGTGTTGACCATTTATTTCATATTTGATTCGAATAGAATACCAAAATTGCTACCCACACCCCCTAAATTACTACTCACACCCCTTTTATTTTAAAACAAAAACAAAATTCCAATTTTGCCCTTGTCTTTATTATTGTAACATAACTCCACCTTCTTCATCTTCATTCCTTCATCTTCTTCCTCATTATCTTCATCCTCTTCACTCAAAAATTCAGAAGCAATCAAAAACCCAGAATCCCTCATCAACTTCAGTCATCATCAACTGCATTGCAAGTTCTTTATTCATCGTCAACTTCAGTGTTCAACAACTTCATTGCATCTTCTTCCTCTTCAATCATCACTTCAGAAACAATCAAGTAAGCATCATCCATGTTTTTGTTGTTCATTATTGTAGTTGTTTGTGTTTATTATTATGAACGAATTGCCTGAAACCATTTGTCTGAAACCCTAAAACCATGTTGATGCCATTGCTGATTCTGATTAAAACGCATTTTGAAAAAAACCCAGAAACGTACGTGAACTCAGTTCACGTACGTGAATACATTTTCAGAAACTCATGAACGTACGTGAAATGAATTCACGAACATGGTTCGTGAATTCAGTTCACGTACCCTTAAGTGAAGTCAGTTCACGTATATACTGAGTCTTGCTGTTTTGATATTTAATATGGTTTTGTTTGTGCAGATATGGTTCACACAATGTATACTGATAGAGAGGGACGTGCTATAATCAACGAGGGTACGTCTAATGTTGACGGTCATCGTGTTCGGCCGACTGCTTCGGCTCGGGCACAAAGACGACGAGTAGTGCGGCAACAGGAAGAAGCCGTACCGGAAGCACCTGCAGAAGCACAACTGGAAGCAGAACTAGAAGTTGTACCGGAAGCACCAGCGGAAGCACAACCTGAAGCACAATCCGACGCATTTCCTGGTGGTCCGATTGATTGTTCTGTACTTAGGACATTCGCCGATCATGTGGCAACCCGACTTTGGGATGGCGTGGTAATTTTATTAATCAAATGAAATTAAATTTTTAATTGTTTTTGTTTTAATGTGTTTTAAATTATATTTATTTGGATAAATAATTTCAGGATCGTGGCGAATTAAGGGTGTTTAGTAATGGGAAAAAATTAAAAGAAGTTGTGATTGAACACCCAGAGGTTGAGCAACTGGTGAAAAGCTCAGGGTTATTTTCTTTGCTCAAATGTAGCTATGAAATGATCGACAAAGGGATCATTTCAGCATTTGTAGAGAGGTGGCAGCGTGACACTAATAGCTTCCATCTTCCCATTGGAGAGATGATGATTACTCTCGACGACGTCTCCTCTCTGCTGCATATCCCCATCACAGGTGCATTTTTCACTGTTAATGTATTTAACAAGGATGAGGGTGCAGATATACTGGCTGAGCTACTCGAAGTTAGTCATGTTGTTGCCTATGCTGAGCTTAATGTCACGCGCACACCATCAGTTCGGTATAGTTGGTTACTAGATGTATACCAGCAGCGGTGTCGTGACCCGCAGTGGCAGATGGCTGCTAGGGCATTTCTTCTGTTTTTGGTCGGTTGCACGCTATTCAGTGATAAGAGTGCCTATGCAGTCAGCGTTGCATATCTTGACTGCTTCCGAGACCTCAATGCTTGGGGGGGATTTGCATGGGGTGCAGCGGCTCTTGCTTATTTATACGACAATCTACGTGAAGCCAGCATGCATCAGACCCGAACTGTGTCAGGGTATCTTACACTATTACAGGTAAACTATATGGTTGTTTATTGTATTAATAATATCTAATATTAATTATTCTAAACTAATGATATGTTATTAAATTTGTGCAGGCGTGGGTCTATGAGCATTTTCCTACATTATGTAGAGATTGCTGTAGACTTTCTCCGAGTTACGTTGAAGACTACCCTAGAGCACTTAAATGGAAGCCAAAACAGGATAGAGGTTTGGTGCTTCCATTTAGGAAAGCTCTTGACGAGATTGTTGCTGAGGAGGTTTGTTGGACACCATACGAATCCCACCGAGTTAAGCGACCCTTTGAAGAGGTTTCTTTATTTCGAGGGTGGATACGATGGGGTCCGAAGATGTATGCTCATCTGCCAGACAGGGTATTGCGTCAATATGGTCATGTCCAAACCATTCCTGACTCACCGTTAGATATAGTGGGTCGGACGACAACCCCAGAGGAAATGGACATCATGTTTACGCAGTACGCTGTGCATGTAGTAGATGCTGGTGCATTTGGGCAGGGACATGTCCTCTGCTCGAATGATTACATGGACTGGTTCTGCAGAATTTCACATCCTTACATCATTCATAGAGAACCAGCCGAGGAAGAACCAGTCGTTGATGCAGGTGATGCAGAACCTGCCACTCATGCAGCTGATGCCCCTGATGCCGCCGCTGATGTCGCCGATGAAGCCGTTGCCGTAACGGTATATTAATTTTGCATATTTTATTTAATCATATTTTATTTTAACTACATTATATTAATGTATTTTATTTTTTATTGCAGCGTCGAGCTAT
Source organism: Cicer chorassanicum (assembly GCA_037974735.1). NCBI lineage: Eukaryota > Viridiplantae > Streptophyta > Magnoliopsida > Fabales > Fabaceae > Cicer > Cicer chorassanicum. The sequence continues at coordinate 2,805,703 of JBBPBP010009778.1, read as the reverse complement.
AGAAATTGCTGAAGAGCTTCTCGGTCGGCAACTCGTATTACCAGATGGCATGGCACTCGTTAATGAGTTAATAATAATGATGCGAAATCAAAGAGGTGGTGGAAGAAGAGATTGGTCTAACACAGCACCGTATCGAAGGAGAAATAGACGGAATTAGGAATTTATTTTAATATTTTGGATAACTTATGATATGTAATATTTTGTAATTTTTTAGGTATATTTTGGATATGCACTATTATGGGTAACTTTGAATATTTAATATATTCAGTGAAATTTTAGTTACAAAATTAGCATTTTTAGTTATATTTAATTATAATTTTTAGTTATATTTAATATTATAATTTTCAGTTATAATTTTTATCATGTTAAAAAATTATTTAAAATCACTTTTCATAAATGTTAAATAAATTACTCCAATTATCGTTTCATATCATGATTCAAGCAAGTTTTACAAATGTTCATATCATGAATCAAACAAGTTTTACAAATGTTCATAATCAGTTTACAACATATTCATCTGTACTGCATGGAAATATCCTCAACTAATGTTGCATGAGATCATTGTAAATAAACTCCCACTGTCGGGCTTCTTCAGTGCAATATTTTCTCCACAGATTACTTACTGGTGGTATATGAGAATTTGACTTTAAGTAAACCTGTTAACAAAAGAAACAACCATAATTAATACCTGTTAAAATGTCAATTATAAATGGAAATATGAAATAAGTAGCACAATTAATACCTGCACAAAATGACAGTTCTTAACAAATGCAACAATTATGATACGATGATCTGACATAGATGTTGGTGGTGGAGTTCTAAGTGGAAAAAATGTTTGAGATTGGTTAAGTGATAATGCGACGAAAACCAAGTTAAATTTTGAAGCAATCACATATCCCATTTCTGGAAGTGTCATCCAATTATCCATAGTTGCAAGTCGTTCAACATACACACTTTGTATAAGTTGTTGAACAAAGATTTGTCCACCATATATTCTCTCGTAATGAGACATGAACTCTTGAAGCTCTACAACACACTCTTGACGAATGAATGCCCAAGAGTTCTCACCCATTCCAAGTAAACCTGCAATTGCACGATATCCACAATTACCATCCTTGCCGACATCAATAATGTCATCTATGAATTTATGAATTTCAACCGGCAACCAATCGCTGAAGAGGAGAACTCTTGGTTGTTGAACTTTGCTAACTGATGGTCGAGGTGTGAGCTTTTTGGTTGATGATCGAGGTTGCTGTACTTTATTAGATGTTACAGTGCTACATGCATTTGTGCCACTGCATCGAACGCTTGCATCCACATACTCCCACCAAGATGGATCACGCTTGGTTGATTTATCTCTTTTTGATATCTTATTTTTGCCTTTTTTGGGTGCACCCTTAGTTTTAACCTTGTCAACCGGTGGACACATCGACGTAGTCGATGGATACGCGATCTCTCGTAATTTACCTTTAAGTGCAATTTTTCCAGGTACATCAAGTTCTTCAAACTTTTTCACAATCACATCTATTTCATGTTTCACAGATAATTCTGAAGGTTTACCCGATCCATCATCATGAAAAGTTAATTTACTCCACCAAACATGAAAAGCGTCTAACGGGATGGAACGAGGGATCATACTATACCTGGCTATTTCACATGCACAAGGTAGACCATGTGTTCTCCTAATTGTGCAACGACATTCAGACTTATCTATACCTACATACTTCACGCGATCATACTCTGCCGCAATGTGATCTATTGCATTTTTTGACACAACACCACGCAAATTGGCATACAATCTGTTACTATGTCGATGAACCTTTTGAATTATGCTCCTTTCAAATGATGCTATTATCTCACTGTGTTGTAGTACAATCATGCTATTGATGGTTTCCCAAACACTGCATATATCACCAATGATGTCTTGTAATATTCTTTTCAAACTCCAGTGCGCCGACTCAACCCTTTGTGTCAAACTGCATATTAAAGATAGCCAAATTCCTTTCAAACTGCATATTAAAGATAGAAGAGCTACTACAAATTCCTTCAAAGATAGCCAAATTCATGTAGTACTGAGCCTCATCATAACTGTAAACAAGAGTCTCCCATGCATCCATTATTTGCACCTGCTTCTTCTTTGGAAACACAGTCATCTTGCACTTGGCTTTGACATTCTTGCATATATGAAACAAGCATAATAAATTCATTGCTTTTGGAAAAACATATTCAACTGCGTTCATCAAAGCAAGATCTCTATCAGTAACAATGACTTCAACTTCACCACTTGTAATCTGTTCTTTCAACATTTGTAGTGCCCACGTAAAATTATCAGCACGCTCGGACTGTAGATACGCAAATCCCACACAAAATGTCATTTCAGTAGATGTAACACCAATAATTTCAAGTAATGGCATGCGATACCTACATGTCTTGTATGTGCTATCCATAATCAACACTATGTGAAAATTATTTACAAGAGTGATAGCGTCTGGATGAGCCCAAAATATGTCCCTCAACTCATCTGAACCCTCAACCTTCCTATATTGATAAATGTATTTGTCGCGTTCCATCAATGTCAAAAGATGTTGCATTTCTGTTCTATTACCTCTAAGTGATGAACGATATGCTTGACGTGCATTGTAAACTTGTTTTATTGTCGTCAAACTTTTAACGTTATGATCCTTCAGTGTCATCAATATGTTTCTAGGTTTGATCATGTTCTTCGTCATATCACCAAGTACAGTTTTCTCTTCCTGAGACAATCGGCCTAAGAAAGCATGACCAATCAATTTTTTAGCCATTTCGTGGTTATGCACACCACATATTACATGCAGATACCACCCATCACCAACACGTCTTCCTCTCAATCTAAATGGGCATTCACATTTTCTACTCCAAGTACTCCTCGTAAGGTTAGGATTCTTCCAAGGTCTATATTTACCGTTTCTTTCACAACCAAGAATTAATTTTGTCTTTGTTCCTGGTCGTGCTGTCGCAGTTTCAGATCTAAAAATAACAACGACAATTCCATTTTCTCTTCCAACATTTCTAGCCCATTTCAATAAATCATCTCGCGTTTCAAACATCGTGTCGGTGCTAAACTCATCAGTCAAATCAACCATAACAGGTTCACCTCCGTTGTTGTTCATACCGTATTCAATTTCAGGTTCAACACCATCATTCATTGCATCAAAATCATCATACATTTCGTCAAAGTCACGTTCCAAATCATCATCCATATCATCAAATTCAAGTTCTAAACCTTCATACATTTTGTCACTGTTGTCTCCCCCTTGGTCCATTTATCTTCAAAAAAAAAAAACACAAAAATTTCAGGATTTTCACATACTGAAACTCAGTTCACGTAAGTCTACGTGAACTGAGTTCACGTACTTTTACGCATTTTAAGTTCACGTAAACGTACGAAATCTCAACTTCACGTACGTTTACGTGAATTGGGATTGTGTACGTTAAAAATGCCTAACATCATGGATTACGCAATCTCCAATTCACGTAGGTTGACGTTAACTGAGATTACGTACGTGTTTTTACAACAAAACCCCATTAAATACGCAATCTAAATTCACGTAAGCTTACGTGAAGTTCAAATTGCGTAACAAATGGAGTTTTGTTGTAAAAACACATACGTAATCTCAATTCACGTAAACTTACGTGAATTGGAGATTGCGTAATAAATGGAGTTTAGAAATTTTACACCTACGTAATCCCAATTCACGTAAACGTACGTGAATTGAGATTGCGTACAATCCCCAGATTTGAAAAAAAAACATCAAAAACAGAACAAATTGCATACATTTTTAGCTCACTTTAACCACAATGTGAAGAGGAAACTGATGGGGTGTGTAGGTTGTGAGTGAGTTATGTAAGTTTTGAATGATTTTGAGTTAGAGTTGGTGAGATATGGTGATTTTGTGATTATGAGTGATGGGGTGTTGAGAAAGGGTGATGAATGTGTAGATTGGGGTGAAAAATTGTAATAAATATACAAGGGCATTTTGTGAATTTTGTTTTTTAAAAAAAGAAGGGGGGTGTGGGTAGCAATTTAGGGGGTGTTGGTAGCAAAATTGATAGAATACCACTCCCTCTTTCTGGTCTCTTCATTTCACATAATTATTAATTTTTTATTATTATTATTATTTGATATATTTTTATTACAATAAATATAGAGTGGAGAATAATAATTTGCGGAGTGATGTAAAATAAATTAATTAAGGGGTACAATTAAAATGAAATAATTAAATTATATTGAAAATCAAAAGTGATAATTATTTTAAGACAATTATATTTTTTGCAAATATATCAAGTATTTTGGGATAGAAAGAGTAATAAATTTGTTAGCAAACTATTAAGATTCCTTTGTTTAATTTGTAACAACATTTTCGGTTTTTATTTTTTTAAAATATACACTGATTTTAAGCTTTTTAAAATAAACCATTGTCATATATATAAGGTGAAATGTTAATTAAACATATATTTTTTTAAAATAATGAAAACAGTTTTTTTAACATTTTTATAGTTTTTAAAAATATAGATAATTGTTCACTTTAATATAAATAATTTTTATAGTGAAATTTAAGTTGTCTTTAAAAATTGTGAATTATTTACCGAACTTTCAATAAAATTATGTAATTTATAAGTAGTACTCACAATAGAAATGTTGCTTTTTTCAAATTTTAAAGTAATGTTAAATGTTGTTTTTATCAAAATTATCTATGTAACGAGAGAAATAAGAATACGATATAAGAAATAAGTGAATTTTTTATTTATGAAAATAATAAAATTTAATGAAGACTTATACAGTACATATGTAAATTGACATGTTTTAATATTATCAAATTATGTTGAAAATCATGGCTGAGTTCAAAAAAGAGATAAATGGTAGTTGCTCGATGGGAAGGACGAACAAATATTATAAATCGAATATTATATATAAATATTGCAGTAACTCGTCCAATAAAAATCAATGTTATAAGAACTAAAATAAAATAATAAATATAAAAAACAAACAAAAAATATTTACAAGAATCAAAATCAAACAAAATATTTAGAGAACTAAAAAATATAAAAAAAAATCGCATAATTATAATAATGAATCATCTATTTAAGCCTATTTATTATTAGTTTGTTTACATGTAATTGATTTTTAAATAAATATGTTACTACTTTACAATTTCCTTTGCTAGTAAAAAAATTTGAATATAATTTATTTGAATAAATTATGTCTATTACTATCTCATCTTAGGCACTAGATGTGTAAAGTTTACACTTTAAAAATATTTAAATTTATTAAAAAATGACATATCTAAATTTAGGGTAAGCCCAATGCAGCGTAAAAACAATGGACCACCGAATTAAAAACCAATCAAACTTAAAATTAACATCGTTAAATTCTCGAATTAATTCTTAAACTTTTATAAATTTATAATTTTAAATTATAAAAACGAGTTAATTTGTGTGTAAATTCTATTTTAATAAACTTTTACGAGTTTAAAAAAATGATGATAAAAACCAGTCAAACTTAAAATTAAGATTGTTAAATTCTCGAATTAACTCTTAAACTTTTATAAATTTATAATTTTATATTATAAAAACGAGTTAATTTGTGTGTAAATTCTATTTTAATAAACTTTTACGAGTTTAAAAAAATGTTGTTAAAATTAATAAATTTTCAATTTTATTAATACTTTACAAGTTTACAATGTTAATTTATTTTTAAAAATAAAATTTTAATAAATATTAATCAATATTAAATTTAATTATGTATGTGTTGCAATAGTTTCTAGCCACAAGGAAGGTAGATTTGGACCATTATCATAGCCATATTAATAAAGATCTTTATTTTATCAACTAAGTTTTGCTTTAATATTCAAAATGATGGTAAGCTTTGTAAATAAATAAATAAAGATAAATGGGTAAGTGGTAATTATACAAGGAATGAAACTCAAATATGTCTTAGTTGCTATGTTCCATAATAAATTAAACACTCGAGTCTGACCTCTTCCTGCTGGTATCAGACCTCTACCACCAAATCCTCTATCTCTTTGTTGAGATGTTCCTGAACCTCTAACATAAGAATTTCCACTTTGTCGCACTGATGCAGAATGAGCCTGAGAAGATGCCAAAGCTGTTGGGGCCGATGCTTAACTAAAGGATGGACGTGTCTTGTCTACAGGACAATCCCTTCTGATGTGACCTACTTGGCCACATTGATAGCACACCTTACCATCTCTAGAACAATTTCCAAAGCGAAACCTACTACAAACAGAACACCGTGTAGCTGAAACACCGGAATGTCTCTGAGGGAAAGTGGATTGTGATGCTGCCTCATAATCTGATCTACGGCTCTGCATTGTCCCAGAAGATTGCCCCCTATGACCACCTCTTTGAGACATGAGTCTTTGTTGCCCCTGATAACCAAACATAGATCCACCGCCGTGATTCGAATAGTTACTGTAGGATCCTTCAACCTTTTGTTTCTTCCGTGAATCTTGTCTATTACCTCCTTTTTCTTTCTGTCGTTGCTCAATCTGAAGTGCTAAACTCAAAACCTCAGCAAAAGTAGAACAATTTGACCCAACCACAGATCTAAATAAGTAATCCTTCAATCCTCTGATGAACCTCTTGACACGCATTTCCTCAGTGATAGGGTAAGGAGCGTATCTAGAGAGTTGTGTAAACCGAGCACTGTACTCTGAAATTGTCATACCTTCTGTTTGCTCCAATCGCTCAAACTCGTGAGCTAATCCATCTCTAACACTCTCCGGAAGAAAACGAGCCATGAACAACTGAGAGAACTCTCTCCATGCTAACAAAGGTGACCTCACTTGTCTACCACGTGACACTATATCAAACCAATCTCGGGCCATACCTATTAGCTGAAAGGATGTCAATTCCACTGCTCTTACCTCAAAACAACCCAATGCTCTCCAAAGCCGCTCTAGACTATCAATGAATTGTTGTGGGTCCTCAGTCGCACTAGCCCCAGAAAAAGTAGGGGGTTTAAGCTTCATGAAGTCTGGTAAAGTAACTTCAATACCCCTTGTTGTTGTAGGCGTTTGATGCTCAACTTGTCTAACCTTTTGTTGACCATTGGGATTTTCATGTCTTTGATCACCCCCTGTTGTTGTCCGATGACAGCTCCAACAAGTTGTTGCACAACCTGTTGTAATCCCTGCAGACCAGCAGCAAACTCTTCCATGGCTGGATTTCCACGCCTCCTCCTAGGTACCTCAACATTGGCATCCAAGCCACGTCCGCCAACATTAGCTCTACGCCTATTTCGAGCACGACCTCGTTGACAAGCGCCTTGGGATTGGGCAATTGACTCATCAGCAATTTCCCTTATAGTAGGATTCCTAGTCTTGGGTGGCATTCTCACCTAATCAAAGAACATTGATCAAAAATTGAGCAAGACGACAAGAAAATGTGGAAAGATATTGATGATGAATTTAAACACAGATTTAGACAACAGATGAGACTCTCATAGAGTGCTAATAGCCCTTGTAAGTAAGTTGTGCCCGGGTACACAATTTACTGACAAGAATCTATTATCACCTTATGTTTGCAGCTATTAGGACCTACGACCGAGCTCTGATACCAACTTCGTCACAACCCAAAAACTAAACGTCGTGACCGGCGCACAAGCTATACCCCTAGCCTGGCAAGCCTATCAACTAACTTAACAATTTACCAAATAAATAGTTCTGAATAATCATTTCAAAAAATATATATATAATTTTTCACGAAATTTCGACAGAGTATCCTCTGTAATTTCAACATTTCTAAATTTACAAAGTCCCTGTTTAAACATCAAATTCAGCCAAATTCAAACAGCATAATCTAAACATTCAGTACATTTCCCAACAAACTATCTAAACTCCAATAGCTGCAAAATACATATGACTCGACCGACTTTACAAAAAATGGTCCTCGATCAAAGAGGCCTACCAAAACAAAATACGACCGAGACTTGAGCCTACTATCAGCTTGCTACTCAGCTGCCTGTGAATCTGAAAAAAATAAACAACATGAAGGAGTAAGTCACAAAGACTTAGTGAGGAGACAACAATCACCATCAACTAAAAGGGAAACACAAAAAGACACGAATAACTATTTTACAACCTTGACACGATAATGTTATTCACGTAATAAAATCATCTAAATTTATAATTAACCGTTCGGATAAAAATATTAAAAATCCAATTAATAGTGAAGCGAAAACAAAAATGAATAACATTAAAATCACCATAGAAAATCAAACAAGTAAAAGTACTAATTATTGAGAACCAAGAGGCGGCTTCATCTCATTGATAGCCCTTTCCTCCTAAGGGTGGCCTTTCCCTTAGGGGTGGCTCCATCTAACGGATAGCCCTCTCCTCTCAATCCCGCAACGCATCATCACGCATCAATTAGGGAGCTTACATCTCGTTGATAGCTCTCTCCTCCTACGGATGACATTTCACATAGGGGTGGCTCCATCTAACGGGTAACTCTCCTTAATCAAAACGAGGTAACTAGGTGCACCTAACGCCGGTAACGTTTCATAATTATAACAACGACTGAAAAAAAAACACGCTTAATAATCATTTCGCATTTCGTCGTAATTCACGGAAAACATATTCAACCACATAATAATTCAATATTTACATACTTTATAACTCATAAATAATTCAAACATTTATCATATTAGATAACAAAGACCGATAAAATAAATAAATGACGAAATAGAGATAAATTTCAAAGGTTGTGTTCCCCAAATTTTTTAAACAAACACTTTAACATAGAAAACGAGTAAAAATAATTATAGCATTAAAAAAAATAAATGACGATGACCGTCGTCAACTCACAACTATGGAGAATCAGCTACGTTTGTTCTCCAACAACTCCCAGATTAGCCGGCAGGATCTCAACTGACAAATTTGAGTATCAAAAATATTCTTAAGACTTTAAGAAAATTATTCTAAAGTTTAGCTAACTCTAGGAAACCATAAAAATTCATTAAATCTAATCTAAGCACAAAATAAAATTTTGAAACAAAACTACATTACCTAGAGATTTATTATTATAAGAGTTATGATTTACCTCAAAGAGTCTCAATAACAACTCTCAATAAATGTATCTTTCTCCTTCCTTAGAGCTCAAAGCCTAACCCAAAATCCTAGCCAAGAGAATTTGTAGGAGTATAAGAAATTATGCTCTTGGGGATTTTAAATTCCTTCTAAGAGTTAAGAGTTTAAATATTGTGGAGTGAGAAGAAGCAAGGAGAAGGAAAGAAGATGAAAGAAAAAAAAAAACAAAAGAAATTGGAGAAGGGGTTTCTTGGCCGAGAGGGAGGGAGAGAAGAAGAAGGAGTGAGGTGGTTAGTGAGAAAGTGAAGGTGAGGTGGAAAAGAGTGGGGTTAGTTTTAATTATTTATTATATTATTATTATTATTATTATTTTTTATTTTTTTTATTTTTTATTTTAAAGACACGGGCGTGTCGGTTGGCCGATGAATACATGTCCAACAAGAGCATAGAAACTCATGCACAATGGTCAATTTGATAAGCTTGGTGTTGAATTGAAACTCATGCAGTCATGCAAGGTTCGCAAACACTTCTGTGAACAATAACAAAGAAAAACAACAACCAAACCTTTTTCCACAAAATAGAAAATAACAAATAAAAACAATGAAAAGAAATCTGCATGTAGTTATAAAAAAATGAGAAGAACAAATAGTATGCTTCACACAAATAACCACAAAAAAAAAAAAAAAAAACTTGAAGAGTTCTAATAATCTGTATGAGTCAATTAAAAGAGAAATCATTGGCAGATTCACTTGTGAATTTTGAGGCGCATTATACAATTAGTGTTCACACTTTTGTACAATTAGCAACTTATATCTATGGAATCATGACAATTTAGTCAGCACTTCCAAGATGTCTAAAAAGCATACCATTTGTATACTAGAACGTGACAAATGAATAGCTCAATTACCAATAGAACTCACGATCAGACATCATCAAGGAAAAATGCTAAGAAAATTCTACATCTTATTTTAAATCAAGGAACACTGATGCATTAAAGAGCTGAGCATTTCTCTGTCCAAATTCTTTATTTTTGAAATTATTTATGGCACTGTCATGTCGCGAGATCACCAATAAATACTCTTGATGCACTTGTTAACATTTTCCTTTTATTTTTTGCAATGAGTCGAAAAAGAAAAAATGTTATGTTGTGCCTTCCTTCTCCGGTTGAAATTCCGACTGGTGAGAGAACTGAAATTAATTAAAAAAAAAATTAGAACGGTCAAGAAAACATAATGTCTCCCAGGAGAGCTTATGTAATATATCCAACCTAACTTCATGTGGAATAAAAAAATTGAAACTAAATTGCGGTCCCCAAGAGCAACATTCTTCTGAATTTAGCTTATCTAAAATGAAAATTTAGTAAATAAAGTAAATTAAATAATATTGTAATCACTCATGATTGATCAGTACATCAGCGTGAACGCCGACGGTAATAAAAAATGGTCTTCCCTGGATCAAAGGAGAACCTTATCTTTGTTCATGTTTGCTCAGAAAATATTTACCATGCATACTTTATGAGCATTGCTATCAAAAATGAATGTTTAAACTTTATTTAAGCAATGATATCATAACCAATAAATACATCTTATGTGAGATAACAGGATTTGTAAAGTTCAACAGAAGAAAAAACTAAACCAGAACACACTAAGTACGAACTCCACCAAATTACAAGATTAAACAGAATGCCACAAACTTCATTAGAAGAATAGTTATAGGACACATGTCTTACACATAATAACATAGATAAACTCTTCTTGAAGCATATTGAGATGGCATGTTTCTTCACATATTGAATCACTTATCAGAAAAAGATGGCAGATTTCCACCAGCAAATTATGTTTGAGCATACTTTTCATTATCATGAATTCATGACCAATTGTCAAGCATTTTTGAATAAAGCCAGAACATTAGTAGCACCCAATCTATGCATAAAACCTGCAATCCTGTCTGAAACTAAATTTTGATCATTCCACCAAAGCGCATTCATTTACATCACCACTACAAACAATAACATTCTTATCTGGTGCATGACTTTGCTTCATATTTTTGCCAATCCGCTCATCATATATGAGATAAACTGTTGTATTCTTCACAATGAAATTGTTCTCGAAAGCGACAACCACCTCTACTTTATTACCAGGTTCTATACTTGATACTACTCTCTGCCCTTCCTCATCTTCAAAGGAGATTAATGCGTCTCTTTTATAGAGCTGATTGGTGGTCTTTGTGTAATTTTTCACCAACACGTATTTAAGGCCATCTGATGCTACATTATCTGGGGTTGAAGAATAGATAATGTATATCATTGTCTTCAAGATATGTCCTTCCACATCAGGGACTTCAAATATTACCGAAGAACCTTCACAATTGAAGGCAAACCAATCTGGATAATTATCACCGGGGAGTAAACAAAATCCATGCCCATTGTCACCCATTTTCTGTAACTGTGAAAATAGGCTCAAAATTTTATTTAATAATATACTGATCATTTTATCAACAATTGAAGATTTAGTTTTCTTTTTCCTCATAAATTAACTAATCATATTTTAACAAATAAAAATTATGATATTTCGACAGAAAAAATATCTAAAGTGATTATAGTTACAAGCAAGAAAATCATATTGTTAACAAAACTTTAAAGTTACACATAAATGTTTGCTAGCATTCTTCAATCTGATTGTCAGTCCAGCTTGGAATATCATTACCAGCCAAATCAAAAGTGAGGGTTTCTAATATCCTATTGATATTTATGCCCTGATAATGACAAATTGTACTGCTAACTAAAATATGCAATTTGAAGATTGTAACAGGTTTTTCATTAAAGAAAGTACGTCTTAATGTCTTCACAACACTACATTACTACCTAAAATTAAATCCATATTCTTGGATTTCTTGTTTTCAAGGAACGTATTGATGAACTGATACTAACTTTGATAGAGTTAGTATACCTATGAATAGGGTGGTCAATTGGTCTATAATATCATTATTGGATCATTTTCGCGTAATTCTTTGGTAAAATCACAAGCAGTGAATTAAAACAAAATACAATCATTGTTATATTGCTAGCAATAACTGGCATACAATATGCATCCACTACGTTCTTATGGGTTAAAGGTTTTTGTTGTTAATTTGAAAAAGGTTTTTTATGTGAATTTGAAAAACAAATTGAATTAATAGGTATGACAAAAACAATGTGTTATAAAAATATGATGACAATTGGAATTATTAGATGCATGTAAAGGGAGAGAGGTCTATGTGAAACCTGTAAAATGTTCTCTTTCAAAATATCGACGACATGGCAATGCATTCCCATTTGAATCAAAAGTGATCTCAAGGAAGTTTGTGGTCCTGAAATGTGCACTTGACTGTAGCATTGAAGTAATGCATGAGTTTTCACATTTGATACATGTGATGTAGTTGCAGTTGATTCTGATTCTTTAGAATTTGTGGCATATAAAGCATCCAAAATTATTTTTGCATTGAGAGAAAGTTGGTCTTCAGAGTTGCTATCCACACAAACACTTTGAAGCCTTGGAAGATAGTTAAAAAAAGATGATACTTCATTGGAACTACTGCTTGGTACATCTAAAGAAACAAGAGATGACATAGCAACAGATGTTTGAAATGGGAATAGGAGATTATTTGTTGGTGACATCCAAGACCAAATGATTGATGGAAACACATCACGCGAGGATCCTTCATAGCCGCACAAAGAAATATATCCAATGCTCTTAGACCTAACAACTGAAAAGGGCACTCTTGTTATTGCAGTGTTATTTGCAAGTAGAGTGGTTAAAGATTCCATCTGCTCCAAGTCCTCTTCCAACTTGTCAATCATTAAACATCCAGAAAGAATGAGAATTATTACAGATTTCAGCTGATAGATGCTTCTAGGGAGGCTACGAAGATTAACACAGTCTTCCAAATTTATTAGAAGAACTTTATTGAGATTTCCAATGCTAGGAGAAATCTCAGACAGCCTTGGACAATCTTTGAGGACTAGCTTTTCAAGATTAGGCAAGTTTGAAAAGTCTGGAGTTCGTGTCAGATAATGAGAATGACTAAGATTAAGAATTTTCAGTTTCTCCATCTTCTGCAAGAACAAAAGTATTAAAGAGAAGGCTTACGGAAAAAGCTTTAAAAACATAAACAAAAGCAACTACAATGCATCACTTACCTTAAAAGTGGAAAGTAAAATATTGACATTAGATCAGTCGACTATTTTTTTTCTCATACCAACAATAAACATTGGTTTAGTATTACTTTTGAAAATCTTCAAAACAAGGAGACATTTTCATATATAATGTAGTAGAAATTATTAAAAGCTATGTCTGATAACTTTTCTGAGTTCAAAATTTAAAGTGATAGATAGTTTTGAAATTAAAAATTTAAAGCTTTTTTCATCAGATTGTCAAGATTGGAAGTCTACTACTACAAAGTTCTTTCACAATTATAGGTTGTAATTAATTATATGTTTAGTATGCAGTACTTGAAGGATGTTTAATGATAGTGCACGCTAATCTACAAATAAAACCAATTTGATTAGGAAATCTCCGAAAAAATTTAATTTTGATATATTATGCTTAAAGCAAAACATCTTTACACTATCATCCAATTATCTATTGTTAAATTATTAAACTATCATTATCATAATCACCTAGTCAAGATCTGAGTTTTTCAATGATAGCTAACACATCCTCTAGTGTTTAGAAATAATTTACAATTTTAATCTTAAAATTTTGAAGTAAATGTTTTATAAAAAAATAATATGTTTCACAGCTTGATTTTTTAATAATAAAGTCAAATCAAATAGTATTACAATACGAGACAATTAGTATAAATTGCATCCATAAATATGAAAAGTGAAAATAACTCATGACATGCAAAAAACTAAAATCAAAATTAATACCTGAGTCTCTTTCCACACAAGTTTGACATTGCTGTATTCTAACTCGATGGAAACTAAATTTCCTTGATAGAAGTCTGTAGGCATGCATGATAAAGGAAACCTGTTCCAAGAAAGCCATCTCAGATTTCTCGAAAGATATTCATAATCCCCTTTAAGTTGTACACCATCAAGTTGAAGCAATCTGAGTTTCTTCATCTTCTTAAATGCTTTAGTACTATAACATTTTGCAGAGTCTCCTGGCAACTTCAAAGCCAATCCCTCAACAGATTTTGTTCCCTGTCATCCAACCAGAAATTAAAACACGCACAGCTTATAAATAGATACAAGGAAGCTATCTTTAAGCTTCTTTGTGAGAAACCAGAAACCATGAAGCACAAATTGGTTCACAACAAATTTTTTGAAGTTTTTGTGATAATCAACAAAACAAATGAATGTTAATCACCTGACACATACATATTTGTTTTTCTTCCTTAAGCTTTAGATATTTTAAATCCAAAAAAAAGGTATATGAAGTTCTTACAATTTGTCCTGCTAATACACCATCCACATCCTCATGAAACCACAACCTGCTACGTTCCTCGGGCTCCTTTCGTGGTTTATCACAAATGATTTCTCTTCCCATATCTCGCAACAAATCATGCATTCCAAGCTTGTTTTTACCGTCAATAGTTACTAGGCTTCGCTCAACAAGGACACTTATTCCATTTTCTGCAAAAAGTCTACAGCCATTTAATATATTTATAACATCGCTCCGGTCCATTCCAATAAAGAAACAAGCTATGTCAAGGAATATTGCTTTCTGGTAATCATCATCTAAACCATCATAGCTTATTTTTAACTTTTTATGTACTTTGTCATTGGGAATTCTTTTTAGTTTCTTCAATACACACTTCCATTCTGATACCTCCCTATCAAACAAATAGCGCCCAAGGACTTCCAGAGCTAGCGGCAATCCCCCAGAATACATAGCGACATTTCTAGAAATTCCAACAAATTCTTCTCTGGGACTCGCTTGCTTGAACGCATGCCAACTAAAAAGCTCAACTGATTCATCTTTATCCATTTCTGTCATTGAGTATATTGTGTCAACTCCATTCCCTGTAAGTATATTCCTATTTCTGGTTGTTATAATTATTCTACTCCCTGAACCAAACCATTTACGACTTCCGCACAAAGCATCCAACTGCTCCAACTCATCCACATCATCAAGTACAATAAGTACTCTTTTATGACAAAGTCTATCCTTTAATGTGATTTTTCCTGAATCAATACTTTGTATCTTGGTCGTCGTTCCTTTTGAGGTATCAAACAAAAGTTGTTCTTGTAAATCCACTTTTCCAGCATTTTTCTCCCAAACCTCCCTGACATTTGCAAGGAAGCTCCTACATTCAAAATTGCGGCGAATTTCATTATAAATGGCTTTTGCAATAGTTGTTTTACCGATCCCCCCCATACCCCACATTCCTAGTAGCAGTACATCATTTGACTGTTGGATGTTTAGTAGTTGAATAACATCTTGCACTCGAGAATCAACTCCCACTGGTTTATCAGCAATGAACAAGTCTGTCTTGTCAAGCAAGTGAGTAATTTTTTCAGCAATATCCTTGATGGCCTCACTTTCATTCCTAAAAAACGAACCCAAAAAAAAGGTGCTTATACAGATGCGTAGATACATGCATGTATATAGGTATATTTAAAAAAGAACCTATTTTTCGTTTACTTATAATTATAAAATTCACTTTTATTGTTGAACAAAGACAAATATAATTATAATTTTTTCCACAATTGTCAACAACTTTAAGAAAATTATTACGAAAAAAATGAACAAATAAGCTATGATTTTGAAATGAACAAACATCAATTGTGAAATTAAATTACCTGGAATTTAGGACTACAAACCCTGCAATGCTTGCCGCATCTCGAAGAGCCTCTCTCCAGCTCAGCTCAGAATGCAGCAACTCATCATTCTCCTCCTCCTCCTCCGAAAGGGACTCGTCTTCCTCCTTTGAAATTCTATTCAACAGGTTTTGAAATGCTTTACCAAACTCACCTTTCTGGTGCCGTACTTCAGAAGGATCTACACCATAAAAAATTGGCAAAACCACCTGCCTTATGGTTCTGTGGCACTCCATTATCTTCACCAACTCATCCAAACACCATCTCGAATCTGCATAATTTCTTGAAAAAACAATCACAGAAATTTGAGATTCTTGGATTGCTCGATATATTGATGATGAAATGCAATCTCCCCTTTCAAGTGAATCATCGTCCTTGAAAACAGTAATCCCAGCATTTTGAAGGGAAGCATAAAGATGTGAAGTGAATGATGCACGAGTATCTTCCCCTCTGAAACTTAAGAACACTTCATAAACTTTATTTTCCATAGCGAGCTCAACTTTTTTCTTAGTTTTAGTTATCAGTTTATCTAGCAACTTGTCAGCGTCCACTTTTCCAATAACCGTGAGTCTACTACCAACCACATCGGCTTCAACACTTTCCACACCTGCATCCACAACCAAATCAGTTAACTCTACTTGCTTGTAAGATGAGAGTGTCTCCCTGTGTAAACTACAACCAAATCGGTTAACTCAACCGATCAATACTCAAGTGATTGAGTCTAACTCATCTTTACCAAATCACCTTGTAAGGTGAGGGTGTCTCTTAGTGTAAACTATACTTAAACTCTGATATTGTTAAGAATAACAATAATCAGTTACAATTAGTTAGAATTAGAATTAGTTAAAATAGTTAGATAGTTACAATTAGAGTTAGTTAGAAGGTTAGTGTTCACTAACCAATATAAATAGAAGTAATATTGTATCATTTTTCATCTTTTTATCAAATATATTCCATTTTAATTTTTTCAATTGAACTCTAAAGCTATGCTTCCCTTTTTCTCCCAATTCTTATTTTTCTAACAGATATCATATTAGTTTTTATTGGGCCTAACAATCGAATTATAAAGTGAGGAGTGTCTCTCTTAATAAATTACTCCATCCATAAAGAAATATAAGATACCAGATTCATTAACTATTGGGTTACGATTTTTCTTTATATTTGATTAGTATGTTTAAGCGTTATCTCTAGTCAACGCGATATTTAGCTTTTTCTAATAGAAGAAACTATGAAAAGCGATAGTAATAATTGTATTGCACCATCGAATTTACGAACGAATCGTTTAATCTTCTTGGCGCATCCCTCACAATGTAAGTAGAGTTTGAAAACGAAAGAGGCGGGTTCGTCGTCTTCCTTGACTCCTCCTTGGATTGGCTAATTCAAAAATCAAGAATTATAAATAAATCAATAAATAAATTGCGTGAGTGAAAGTGACGAGGGAAAGAAAATCGTGAACCCACTTGTTTATGAACACGTAGAAAACGAAACTAACTAACCTCATCCATCTTCAGGTACTGTTTGGGATATATAGTATTGATTGATGAACAAACGTTGGTTGATTTTGCTTGTTTTAGATTTCGTTTTTTGTTGTTGAGGAATGCTTGTTTTAGATTTGAACATGGAAAAATACAAACATAAGTCAGAAGTCAACGGAAGTGAAGATGGGTCAGACTCATGTATACAGTAGATGTGTTTGTGGAATGGATTACTCTATCTCTCACCTCACATCTCTCATCTCTAACGTGTCTCGTTTAAGTTGCACATGTAGTACGAACTATAATAATTAAAAATAAGCTAAATTGTATTCGTAGTCTCTTAATTTAATTTCAGTTAACATTTTAGTTGCAAGTATAATTTCAGACAATTTATAAAACTTATTAATCTTTCTACTTATTAAACTACAATCATACTGGGAACTTCTTAATCTTTCTACTAAATTGATTTTCAATTTCAATTACAAAGATCCTTAACATGCAAGCATTTCACTTTTATTTTTCATTTCTTGTTAACGTCCCATCAAGTTCACATATATCAAAGTGTGATAAATCTAAATATTCAGATTCTCTAATTACAAAATTATGTGAACTCTTTTTTATTTTAGCTTGACTACAAAAATCACATTTTTCAAAATCATTTAAAGATAACTTTGAAATTAAACTTAAGTTACTTAAGTTTGAGATCAAATGTGTTCATATTACATAGTCTAGCATGTCAAAAATTAAAATCACACAATATGTAAACATGAGACATTTTATTGATTTCAACATTCAAACAGGAGACATATTAAATTTCAACATTTAATTTTAATATGTCTTGAGTGACGTACCTTAATAGATGATCTGATGAGTTATCTTATGAATTTTACAAGAGTGAGCCTCTACGGATCTGTCATCGGTCATCTAATACTCTGAGTAGCAACTCACAACATACTTATTCAGAGCATCTCAAACATCTCTAGCAATGTTGCTGGAACTGTAGTAGTAATACAGATCATCAGCAAGTCCATTAAGAATATAATTTTTATCATTATTCTCTCATGGGATAATTCTCCAGCTTTCCTATCATTTTCTGTTTGCTTCAAGCTGAAACAATTTATTGAAATCAGAGGCAACAGAACCAAATCCAGTAATCTCTTCGGTTGACATGGCAGAAAGAAACGTCTTAAAATTGTTATTTTTGAGTTTCGGAAAACTGTTTAAAAATCACAATTTATGCCATCGAAGATATTACTAGGTTGAGTCGCGGACTAGGTCACTCTCTTTAAGACGTATCGAAGTTCTACTGCACCGTAGAAAACTGTTCTAGAATTACACCCTCAATATGGCGTTTAACACCACTCTCAATATGACGATCAACGAATGGACTACTGCATAACAACCGTTCTAAAATACGAAGGGATGACGGTATAACAACCGCTCTAAAAACGAAAGGCCTACAACACAAAAACCGCTCTAAAAACGAAGGGACTGCAGCATAACAACCGCTTTAAATTGGATTTATAAATGGTCGAAGCTAATCTCTCCATCTGAATCAAACAAATATTGTAACAAGACTAGAAACCAAACAACGTCACACCAAGACGATGAACAAAATAAGATCGCACTCAAACGACAAAATCACATACAAAAACAAAATATAAGTAGAAACTACTTATTTAGAGAAAAAGAGATTAAAAAAACATTTATAGAGGTGATTCTAAATTCAAAAAATTGACTCTAAACTCCTGAAGAGAGACACTTAAATTTAGAAAAGTTGAAGCAATACGATTTTTGTTTTTGTAAGTTTATTGGAAAAGATGACATCTCACAAATCATATAATTAAAAGACAAATGTGTATATTATTAATCTATTTCTTGAATATTTTGTAGATAAAAATGTGAAAGAAATAAATATTACAATAATTGTAAGTATTATATAAGTAGATAAATTATATTATGTCACACTATTATTTAGTAATTCAACTAGGGTTTATTTGTTTAAATCATCAAAGTAGATAAATAATATAATTGTTTATAAATTAAATTTTAGTTGTATTTTAAAAGAGGTAAAATCCAATTTTCTTTAATTAATTAGATGAATGTGAAAAATAAGATATTAATTTGAATAGTTTAATTTAAATTGTGATAATATTTTATAATAAACTTTTACAATTACTAAACTATAATATCTTAATACGATAAGGAACGTCGCACGACCTGTGCATATATACTCAGGTATTTTGCTAGTTACAAATGGAAAACAAATGAAGAGGGTTGAAAATTTGGGCACTTTATGAATTTTCCATAGTAGTTCAATTTCAACTACAAAATCACAATTTATTGTTTTTAATTTTCATTTTATTTTCCTATTAAATCAAATCAAAGATGAAAAAACAATGGTTATTATCAGTAAATAATATTTGATTTTCTGAACCACATATCTTATTAAAATAATATTTTTCTGACAAAAACAATATTATTGTCAATAAAATATTTTTCAATTAAACTATTTTTTTTGGAAAAAAAAATTCTCCTCAATAAGTTCCATCTTTAAACAGTTTTATCTCAAAATCAACGTATACAATATTAACTTAACTATTGATTTGATTATCAATAGTAATATTATTTACTTTAATTTCTATAGTAAGTTGTTCAATTTAGAGAAAGCAAATCTCATAATACCTCTTGGACTTCTAAGGTTTGAAAGGAAAATCTTTAAATACATCTAACGAGTGCACTACCTGTAAGAAAAAGAAAGGCCTTCCAAGGATCAAAGGAGATCCTTACCTTTGTCCATGTCTAACAACAAAAGCCACCGTAAAGATGAATTTGTCCTGTTTTCAAGCATTTCATCAACTACTTCCTTTGAGTAGGCTAATGATTCATCTGTTAGCATTTGTCGTCAAGTAGGCACGCTGCATTTTCCTATTGAATTTTTGTCCTCATTGCAGCAGCACATTGTTATCAGTACCACAATACTATTAATTGTTTCTGTTGTGAATTACAAGCACTTTAGGAAGCCTTCAAGAACTAAACCTGTACAAATGAAAACCAAAAAACCAGGCAACAATACAACAACCAAGAAAAATGCACACAAAATAGAAACACAGCAAAACTGATTTGCAGTAAACTGAAGCGCATAAACCAGAAATGTCCACGGAGCAGATTTGCGCGCAAACCATGAACCTTGAAACCCGAACTATAAAACCAGTACCGTTGTATAAAACTAGAACATTTCTTTTCTACAGTAAAATAATTTCATTCAACGATAAAACAGAGACCGATACAACAAGATTGAAACAGTGGGACATTCCCCAGCTACAGAGTGAAGTAAAATTTGTACTGCAGTGCACATAAAGAGTCCATAAATTAAAAGGCCAATATCTAGAACCTTATGTCTAAACTAATTTCTTCCACACATGGTTTATGGCTAAAAGGCCACAATTTTTGGTTTTATTCAATTACAGATCATATATTTGACTTCTGCAGACACATTTCGACTATAAGTGGTCGCATATTTGTCCAAACTAACAACAAGTACATGATCCATTTGTGATGATAAGAGGATACTAAAGTTGGTGAATGCCACTGTTAGTTTTGAACACAAAATATGGTTCCAAGAAACCAAGTTCCTTTGAGCCATTACAACAAACACCATAGGAGTGCCAACAAGACAAAGAGGAATCACTATAACAAAGCCATGGAGGTTTTGGTGGAGGGCACTTCAAACTTGGTGGATGGAGGCATATTCATTTACCTGTATGAAACTTGTGAATATGTGCCTCAAATCATCTAACTAAAGTTGGTTAAACTTTAGTGGTTGTTATAACTACCTTTGATCAAGTTAGTTATGATAAGTGGTTATAGTTAGTAAAACTAGTTTGCTCTTGTATACTATAAATAAAGCTGTAAAATTGTAGCAGTCAAGTTGTTGATGTTGCATGGCTGGAAAGCTGCGAGAAAGAGAGGTATATGCAATTAGATTCATAGAAATTTAGAGAAGAGAGATTAAGGGAAAAGAGAAGAGAGATTGAGTGAAAAGACTAGTATTGTTGTGTTCTCAATAGTGATAGATACTAGGAAATCAATCTTGAGGTGACCTTATTCTTGTAAAATTCAATTAACAATAGTGGAATGTCTTGTTTGCTTGCTCGTGACATAAGTCTCATCAATTGAGACTGAACACGTAAAATCTGGGTGTTATTTTTCCTTATCTTTCTTTAATTTTCGTTTACTTTGATTTTGAGAACTGGTTGATCATTCCACCAAAGCATATTCATTTACATCACCACTACAAACAATAACATTCTTATCACGTGCATGACTTTGCTTCATATTTTTGCCAATCCGTTTCTCATATGTGAGATAAACTCTTGTCTTCTTCACAATGAAACTGTTCTCAAAAACAACAACTACCTCTA
This sequence comes from Cicer chorassanicum, assembly GCA_037974735.1. NCBI lineage: Eukaryota > Viridiplantae > Streptophyta > Magnoliopsida > Fabales > Fabaceae > Cicer > Cicer chorassanicum. The sequence goes on along the minus strand of JBBPBP010009778.1, from coordinate 2,783,910 downwards.
CTTTATTACCAGGTTCTATACTTGATATTAGTCTCTGCCCCTCCTCATCTACTAAGGAAATTAAAGCCTCTCTCTTATAGAGTTGAATGGTGGCCTTCGAGTAATTTTTCACCAACACGTTTTTAAGTCCATATGATGTTATGTTATCCGAAGTTGAAGAATCAACAATGCATATCATTGTCTTCAAGATACGCCCTGTCACTTGAGGGACTTTAAAACTTACAGAAGAACCTTTGCAATTGTAGGATAACCAATATGGACACTTATCACCGGGGAGAAAACGATCACCTTCTTCACTGCCACCCATATTCTGTAACAATGAAAATTAGCTCAAAATTTTATTTAACAATACACTAATATCAATTTATCTTCTTGCAAAAATTTAAGATTTAGTTTTCTATTTCCTCTTAAGTTAACTAATCATAATTTTTATTGTAAATTATCATTGCTATAGGCGTTTTTTAATATCAAATGGTTAACAAAAAATTTGTAGTTACACAAAATTATTTGCTAGCATTCTTCAGACAGACTAATACAATAACAATTAAATTTAGTAAATATATCAATTTTTATTTACTCAACTTTTTCTTTATATTTAAGCCTGAGAGTAAAACATAAACTACCAATTAAAGGTCCAAGAACATAAGCCAATAACATATTATCTAACAATCATAACTCTACATACTGCCTAAAACAAAATTTATACTAACGGTTTACTTGTTTTCAAGGAACGTATTGATGAACAAATACTAACATTGATGGAATATACCTATAAAGAGGTATATTTTCGTCTATAATATCATTAATGGTACATTTTCGTAAAATTCTTTTTTAAATCACATTCAGTGAATTACAAAAAAATACAATAATACTTATACTCCTAGTATTTTATTTTTTTGACACTCAAGAAAAAAGAAACTTATATTCCTAGTATAACTAGCATACAATATGCATCCACTATGTTCTTATGGCTTAAAAGTTTTCTTATGAATTTGAAAAAGGTAAATGTTGTTGATATATAATGCACATGCATATGCATGAACAATGATGACTCCTCCCTTCATTTACTCACTTTACCAACTTCTTCTCTGTTAATCAAATTTAAATGGGAGTATTAGGAATGACAAAAACGATTTGTCTTATAAACATAAATATGAATTGGAATTATTAGAATACCTGTAAAATATTCTCTTTCAAAATATTGGAGATTTGGCCACTCATTCCCATTTGAATAAAAAGAGATCTCGAGGAAGTTTTTGATGTTGAAATGTGCAGTTGATTGGAGTTTTGAAGTAATGAATTTGTTTCATATAAAATTTCCAAAATTCTCTGTGCCTCTTGAGAAAGTTGAAGTTCTGAGCCGAACTCCACCCAAAGACATTGAAGCCATGGGACTTGTTTGTGCATAGATGATAGGGAACTGATAACAGGTACATCTAAATGAACAATGGACGACAAACCAACAGGTGTTTGAAATGCGGATGGGAGATTATTTGTTGGGGACATCCAAGACATAATGATAGATGGAAAAACAGAATTTGAGAATCCTTCATGACCACACAAAGAAATATATCCAATACTTTTTGACCTTATTACTGAAAACGGCACTCTTGTTATTGCAGTGTTATTTGCAAGTAAGGTGGTTAAAGATTCCATTTGTTCCAAGTCCTCTTCTAACTTGTCAATCATTGAACACCCAGAAAGAATGAGAGTTTTAAGAGATTTCAACTTATATATACTTCTTGGAAGGCTATCAAGGCTAATACAATCTTCCAAATTTATCAGAAGAATTTTATTGAGATGTCCAATACTATGGGAAACCTCATACAACCTTGGACAATCTGCGAGTATTAATTTTTCAAGATTAGGCAAATTTGAAAAGTCCGGGGTCTGTATCAGATAATGAGAATGACTAAGATTGAGAATTTTCAGCTCCTCCAACCTCTGCAAGAAACAAAAAATGTAATATAGAAAATTTAAGGAAGAAGCATAAAACAATAAATTGAAGCAAATACAATGTATCACTAACCTCGAGAATGAAAAGTAAAATATTTTCATTATTGTAGACTTACCGTGTCATTTTGTTTCAATGTGTTGGTTTGCACTTAATATAGTTTGCAAAAAATGATAGCTGAACATTCTGGGCTTGTCCAACACTTATTGAGGCATAAAATAAAATTTTGATTAAAAAAAATAAAGGTGTTTTTAATATTAACAATATTTTACTATAATTTTATTTAAATTCTACCTTTTTTGTTTTATGAGATGTAAAATATTTTAATTAAATATCTCAATAGATATATCTTTTTTATAATTGTGAGGTATTTTACTTGTATTACTTTACTATCGTATACACTTTGAGAAATAGAAAGGTAAAGAGAATAAATATAGTGATGTGATAGATGTAATATGTTAATAATGTGATAGGAAGATAAAAATAAAGAAAAAATGAAGTGTTGAAAGCAAGGTCTTAGTATTTTATTTTTTATTTTTTTTATTTCTTATTCGAAACGTATCTGACACTAATTATAAATACCTCTAAGCAATATAATTGGAGTCTAGTCTCTTGAACTAAATTCAACCACCTTGGTGCAAGGTCATAGTATTCTACACAACATTCAAAAATATCTAAACAACATTCAAAAATATCTAAATAATAGATAAGTTTGACATTTAAATTTAAAGCCTATGTATTTAATCAAATAGTCAAGATTCGATTTCTTTCCCATCATTTTACTATATCAAAGCTTTTGCACAAGACTTATGTCGTAATTATATGTTTTGTATGTGTAACTGAAGGAGCTTTCATAATGGAGCACACTAAATATAATAATAAAACTTTATTAATTAGGTAATCTTTTGGAAATTTAGTTTTAATTCATTTTACTGTAAAATTACTTTACATTATGATCCAATTATCTATTGTTGAATTCTTAAGGAAGTTTTATCATCACAATCTCTTGAAAGAAGATTTGAGGCTTTAGATGATAAGCTAACACATCAATGATAACACTGTAAGATAATTTTACACTTGACACTAAATTAAATGTCTCATAATTCCTTTATATGTTTAGAAAAAATTTGTAGTTTTAATTTGTAATTTCAAAAAAATAATGTTTCTAAGAAAAAGAAAAGAGAAAAAGAATTGTACATTGTCGGTTTAAACAAATTTTGCACGGAGAGTTATTAAAAATCTTAATTTTATCATCTCATCACACTTATTAAATGTCGTATTGTGTTGTGCACTATTGTATTGACAGTCACGGTAAAACTATTTACACTCTTTTATTAAATTCAAAAGATAATATGCTTCAAGACATAAATATTTGGCAAACTTTTACGGGAGGAATTTTCGGAATAAAAATACTAACAGAAACAAAGATAAATATTATGTTTAAATGACTATATAGCAAAATAATATTAAATCTAGAGGTACAAAAATCTAAAATCAAAACGCATACCTGAGGCTCTTTCCACATAAATTTGATATTGCTGTTTTCTAACTCAATGGAAACTAATTTTTCTTGATAAAAGTGTGTAGGAATGCTTGTCAAAGAAAATCCATTCCAAAAAAGCCATCTCAAATTTTCCGAAAGGTGTTTAAAATCTCCATCAAGTTGTACTCCGGCAAGTTGAAGCAATCTGAGGCTTGTCATCTCCTTAAATGCTTTAGTCCTAAAACATTTTGCATTAGCTCTAGGCAACATCAAGGTCAATCCCTCAACAACATTTGTTCCCTATGAAATATGATGAACGAAAAATTTAAAACAAGCACATCTTAAATGCATAAGGCAGATAAAAAAAATTGATGAACCAATCATTTGTTACTAGAAGCTAGGAAGCACAATTTACTTCACAACAAGACTAAACTAATGTTTGTTTCAATTCCTTAAGAACTAAATACTTTAAGTTCATAATAGAAAGAAAAAAAAAGGTATATGATGTACTTACAGTTTGTTTAGATAATACATTCTGCACATCCTTGCTAAACCACAACCTGCTACGTTTCTCAGGCGCTTTCCGTGATTCCTCACGAATAATTTCTCTGCCCATATCTCGCAGCAAATCATGCATTCCAAGCTTATTCTTGTCATCAACAGTCACAAGGCTTCGCTCCACTAGGACCTTTATTCCAAATTCTGCATAAAGTTCACAGCCATTTAATATATGTATAACGTCATCTCGGTCCATCCCAATAAAGAAACAAGCTATGTCGAGAAATATTTGTCTCTCAAAATCATCATTTAAACCATCATAACTTATTTTTAACTTCTTATGTACTTGACTATTAGGAATTCTTTTGAGTTTGTCCAATACACATTTCCACTCTGATACCCCTCTATCAAACAAATATGACCCAAGGATTTCTAGAGCTAACGGCAATCCCCCAGAATACTTGACTAAACTTTGGGAAAATCCAACAAAATCCTTTTTAGGTTTCTTTTGCTTGAATGCATGCCAACTAAAAAACTCAATAGATTCACTTTCATCGAGCTTATTCATTGTGTATACTTCATCAACTTGATACCCTCTAAGTAAATGCAAATCTCTAGTTGTGATAATTATTCTAGTCCCCGAACCAAACCATTGACGACTTCCACACAAAGCATTCAATTGATCGAATATATCCACATCATCAAGTACAAGAAGTACTCTTTTATGCCATAGTTTTTTCTTTAATTTACTTTTTCCTTCCTCAATGTTTTGTATTTTGGTTGTTTCTTTGCAAATATCGAAGATAAGTTGTTCTTGTAAAGACACTTGGCTAGCCTTTTGCTCCCAAACCTCCCTAATATTTGCAAGGAAGCTTCTACCTTCAAAGTCGCGGCCAACTTTATTGTATATGGCTTTCGCAATGGTGCTTTTGCCAATCCCTCCCATGCCCCATAACCCTATTAGTAGAATATTATTTGATTGTTGGATGTCTAGCAATCGAATGATATCTACCACTCGGCGTTCAACTCCCACAGGATTATTAGCAACGAACAAGTGTGTTTTGTCAAGCAATTGTGTAATTTTTTCAACAATATCCTTGATAGATTCACTTTCATTCCTATTTAAAAAGCCAAATAGATCTTAATATATACTGTAACAAACTTATGTAACAAACTCGCTATGTAAAGACAAAATGTAAATTACCTGTAATTCAGCACTACAAATCCAGCAAGCCCTGCTGCATCATGAAGCGCTGCTCTCCACACCTGATCCTTTGGCAAACTGTTGAAAAGATTTCGAACAGCTTTTCCAAAAATATCATAATATCCTTTTGCTTCCTTATTTGAAATTCTATTCAACAGATTCTGAAATGCTTTGCCAAACTCACCTGTTTGGTGACGCACTTCAGACGGATCTACATTGTAAAATATTGGCAAAACCACTTGTCCTATGCTTCTATGACACTCCATTATCTTTGCCAATTCATTCAAACACCATCGCGAATCCGCGTAATTTTTTGAAAAAACTATCACAGCAATTTGAGACCGTTCGATTCCTCGATTTATTGACGTTGAAATTTGATCACCTCTTTCAACAGAATCCTCATCTTTAAAAACGGTGTGTCCAGAATTTTTAAGAGAAGCGTATAGATGTGAAATGAAGGATGCACGGGTGTCATCTCCTCTATAACTTATGAACACTTCATATTGTGCTCTCCTTGAAGACTTCCATATGGAAGACATGGATGGATTCGAATTAATTAATTAATTGTTGAATCAGAAAATCAGTACTAAAGTGAAGTGTGTAGAACAAACGAAGAAAAAAAGAAACAGAACGAAGCAGAGGCGAGGGAGAGAAGCAGTTTTGTGGGGTCCGAAGCTGAAAGAGAAAAAGATAGCGGCGTATGTACATGAACAATACTATATAGAAATAGATACATTGACACAGTAATCATTTTAGAGTTAAATATAAACCATGTGTAAAATTATTTTATATTATAATTAAATTAGATCATTCAAATTCGGACACTAAATGATTTTTAAATTAATCAAATCAATTATCGAAGTCCACCGCCAAATGTAATTAAATCTTTAAGCAAAAATTTAAATTTAGATTAATTACGAGAGTCTAATCTTTCAACTATCTTAATTTTTATGATTTAATATTGGAAATCATGTTATATATAAAAATGGAGGTAGAAACATAATTCAATTATGTACCGAAAACAATAATTCAATGTGAATACATAATTTTTTATCTAAATGTACCAACCTTATGTGAAAAGACAATTATAAATTTACCGTACTTCGTCGTCGAATTATATAAACGACCATGCCTTCCAATTACTACTTAGTTTAATTTGATAATGGGTCGTCGTGGCAGACAAAAAAAGAAGCATGAAAGTCGTGATCGCATTTTCTATATTTAAAAGACCTTTTTTTTTCTCATTTAAGTGTCAACTGTTAAGTTAGTTGGGGAGGTGCAGGGGTGAGGTGAAATATTTTAAATTCTACTGCATTTTTTAAAATATAAGTTATCTTGAGATTGTCTGTCCTAATTTATAGAAAGATTCCTTTCAATTTTCAATATTGTAACAATAAATAAAAAATAAAAATAAAAACTTAATTCTATATTTAATCTTTTATTTTATTTTGATGTCCACATTTTAGAAGTATCAATGTGGTCTTATATATTAATAATATTATGATAAATTGATCATTTTTACTAAATTTCGTGATATATTAGTATGACATGTTAATTAATATTTTGATTTAATTTTATATTTGATCTCTCTTACATTTACTTTAAGTTTCTTTTTAGGTCTTTATGTTTTCAAAATTTTAAGTTAGTCCTTATAATAGCATAACCTTAGAATTTGTTGATCTCTTTTGTTAGGACCTTAGAATTTGTTGGTCTCTTTTGTTAGGATTCTAAATTACCATGTTTTGGGACATCAAAGTCACCAATTGATGTAACTATTTCTTTAATAATAATAATAATAATAATAATAATAATAATAATAATAATAATAATAATAATAATAATAATAATAATAATAATAATAATAATAATAATAATGGTGGTGGTAAAAGTAGCACCAACAATAGGAGGTGTTATATTTATTCTTTTTCTTTTATATAGAGTTACATGTATCTTAAACTAGATTGTTATTACTAAGTAAATGAAACAAAATGTGTAAGATCAAGTAAATTTGCTAAGAAAATATATTTGTCAATTAAATTTTAGAAGAAAAATAAAAACTTTTACAAAACAGATGATTTGTATGAAAAACAAAACAATGGGAGAACATAACAAGAAAACGGAAATTTGCACAAACAAAAGAAAAAATAAAAAGTGTTGCAAAACAAATGTTTTGTATTAAAGATGCATTGATACACCTCTTTTAATCTTATTATCACTGTTGCACCTCTTGTACAATTCTGGCACGGATTTACAACAAGATAACTGGGGGTAGCTGCCCACTTCCTTGTATATTTTACTTTTAGTTGTTAAATAATTGTTATTCTCAAATTAAAAATCAATTTTGTTCCCACTAAAAATTATTAAATGATTTTAGTTGTAAATATTTAAATGTTCAATGACATGAGAGATATTTTTTGAATGATTGTTGTTTATATTTAGAGTAAGAGATATATTTAACGGTATTGAAAAAAAAAGTCACATAACAATTTAAAATACGAAAAAAAAAAAACATAGATGGTAAGTATTATTGTGTCTTCAATTTTGTGCGTATAAAATAATACAGTTTATGTAATTCTCTAAGTTTTTTTTTTTGTGATTTGTACTTTGTAGTCTTTGAGTTTTTGTCGGTAATAATTATGTTTTAATTTTATCAATTATGTCTTGGTGTATTTTTTTTACATAAATATTTATAATATATGATTTTGTAAATACTAATCAAAATTTATGGACATGTCTCGGTCATTGAAAGATTAATAAGAAGATATT
>JBBPBP010009778.1:2740748-2775913 GCA_037974735.1 Cicer chorassanicum | reverse complement strand
AGAAGAGACTAACTTAATCGAATGTTATTAACATAAGGGATTAATTTAAAACTTTTTAAAAAATAGAGACCAAATATAAAATTAAGCTATACATAAACAAATTTTTTCACTTAGAAAAGGTATATTATTTGTTTGATTTAGTTTTTACGAGACATAAAAACATTCTCCTATTGTTTGATTTAGTATTTATTTGATGTACTATTAATGTAAAAAATTTATACACTTAACACAACTATTCACTAATATAGTATTAGATATAGTTATAATAGAAGTCAAACATATTTTTTATGAATTACTTTCTATAAAATATAGGTTATAAAATTTTAGTTACGTGTTAAAATTACTCTCAATTTTATAGTAAAATACAATCGAAAATTTAAAGGTTGCGTTATCTCTCATTATTATATTTTTCACTTAAATAGAGTATACTCAAATATATTTAACTCATAGTCCCACAATTCACACCAAATCATATCAATTCATTTTTCCACAAAATCCACACATAAACACATCTCAAAATTCTTAATATTAATTATGAACACATCAATCACACCAAGCATGAATCACCACAACCATTACGTAAATGCAGCTATTAAAAGATTCCCCATTTTTAATACTCATTTAACAATAATGACTTTTCAAACTTACCACATAGTATACTCCGAACAGATTTTCCTCAATAAAATTCATAACATATAACAACACGTATATTCCCTCCAGAATATATAATCACGTCAAAATTTAATCACCAATTCATAACCTGTAACAATACATAATATTCCCTCCAGAATACATATACACGTCAAAGTTTATTATCAGTTATGGATACATAATCATATCAAAGCTTATTCACCACAACGACATTAATATATCAGAGTTATCCTCACCACTAACTCGGTGCCAACGGTCTCGATTCCTTTTCGAAACTCAAGGAGCTAACTACATTAACATAAATATAAATATTTATAGCAATTTGTTCACAACTAGAATTTATCCAACCACAACATAATTTCTAAAATTATATTTTTTTCACACACCAAACTTTTAAAACCAAATAATCTACATTATTTAGTTAAAACTAAATAAAACAAATATTGTCCAAATCACACATACACACACTCAACTATTAAAACACCGAATTCTGAGTTAATAAAATACTCTAATTTTTTTCTTTTTAAACTCAGTAACAGTAATTAAAAGAGTAACATTTTAAACTTTAATCATTTTAATTTCAAACTAACTTTTTACTCAAACTCTTTAACTTAGTTAAAATTTGAATTTTTTCACAACTTTAAGAACTCTAATTTTTTTTTTTTAAAAAATTTCAACTTCAGTTCAAACTCATTTATTTGAAAATAACTCATTACCTAACTCAAACACATCAAATTTAAATTTAATTCTCTCCAAATTCAAACATAAATCACCTATAATAAATCTCCAAAATTTTCAACCATAAATCACCAAATTCAAAACTCCACATTTCCAAACATAAACCACCAAATTAAATCTCCAACTTTCAACCATAATCCACCAAATTAAATCTCCAAATTTTCAACCATAAATCACCAAATTAAATCTCCAAATTTTCAAACATAAATCCCATTAAATTCAACTTCCACAATTTCACTCATAAACACATTAAATTCATTTTCCACAAATCTACACCTCAAACACATCAAATTTATTTTCCACAAATTCAAAAATAAGTACCTAAATGCAAGCTAAAAGTTTGGAAGGAGCCCTTACCTCAACAGTAGCTCTAACAACCGATTACGGCACCACGATTAATTCCGGTGAAAACTTCATTTGCGACGTCGCTTCCAAAGTTGGTTTACCAGAACCGTAGCGTGGACGTGAGCAACTTTCCCTTATGTCACTTCGTGAAATGAAGCTTAAATCTAGGTGATAAGTGAGGTTTTGTGTTTGGTGGTTTTTAAAACCACTAACACTATTTTGGAAAGGAACAGAGGAAGAAGAAAAGGATTCGCGAAATAGAAAACGTTTTCTTGCTCTCTTTCTAATTCCTACCTTGCCTTCACTTATATATATATATATATATATATATAAACCAACAAATATCTAAATACTCATTCACACGTCACTTCACTCACATCTCATCCTATCGGAGACCTACACCGTCTTCCGTACAAAGCCTCAAACGGAGCCATCTGAATACTAGATTGATAACTATTATTGTATGCAAATTCCATCAAGGGCAAATGTTGATCTGAACTACCCCCAAGATCCAGAACACAAGCACGAAGCATATCTTCCAATATCTGTATAGTCCTTTCAGACTGGCCATCTGTTTGAGGATGAAAAGCCGTGCTAAGCTTCAAACTAGTTCCTAATGAAGTTTGAAACGACTTCCAAAATTGAGCAGTAAATTGAGCCCCATGGTCAGAAATAATAGACACCGGTACACCATGCAAAGAGACAATTTCATCTAAATACAGTTTAGCATATTGAGATGCAGTATAAGTAGGCTTCACCGGTAAGAAATGTGCAGATTTGGTCAACCGATCTATAATCACCCACACCGAGTCATAACCCTTTTGGGTTCGTGGTAATCCTGTGACGAAATCCATAGCGATGCCTTCCCACTTCCATTCAGGTATTTCAACAGGTTGCAGTAACCCCGCAGGCTTTTGGTGCTCAGCCTTTACTTGTTGACACACTAAGCACTTAGAGACAAAATCTGCTACGTCTCTCTTCATCCCTTCCCACCAATACAACTCTCTCAAGTCTTGATACATCTTATTAGAACCTGGGTGAATAGTATAAGAAGAATGATGAGCCTCCTCTAAAATCTTCCTTCTCAAGTCACCAACATTTGGAACACACAATCGAGACTTCAACCTCAGCACATTGTTTACCATATTCACCAAGTATGGGTCTTGACTTTGAGCTTCTTTGATATCATCAACTATGGTTGGATGAATTTGTACATGGGCTAAAAATAACCTCGAATGACCAAGTTCAAATTGAATTCCACTTTCAACAATTTCTTGAAATTCTCTAACTATTGGCCTCTTTACTTCTGCTATATGACCGAGACTGCCCATGGATTTCCTACTCAAAGCATCTGCAACAACATTTGCCTTCCCTGGGTGGTATAAGATTGTGCAATCATAATCTTTCAAGAGTTCCATCCATCTTCTTTGTCTTAAATTTAAATCTCGCTGTTGAAAAATATACTTAAGACTTTTGTGATCAGTATAAATCTCACAAGTTTCGCCATATAGATAGTGCCTCCAAATCTTAAGAGCGAAAATTAGTGCAGCCATTTCCAAATCATGTGTAGGATAGTTTACCTCGTGCCTCTTGAGTTGTCTAGATGCATAAGCAATAACCTTACCTTGTTGCATAAGTACACAACCGAGACCAACTCTAGAAGCATCACAATAAACTGCATGGCTTTCACCACCTATGGGTAATGCCAAAATAGGTGCTGACGTCAAGTACTCCTTCAATTTTTGGAAGCTTTCCTCACATGCATCAGTCCATTGGAACTCAACTCCCTTCTGGGTCAACCTAGTCAACGAAGATGCAATTTTTGAGAAATCCTTCACAAAACGTCGATAATAACCGGCTAAACCAAGAAAACTCCGAATCTCCTTTACTATGGTAGGTCTGGGCCAATTCTGCACTGCTTCCACCTTACTAGGATTAACACTTATTCCATTCTTAGACACAACATGACCTAAAAATGCCACACTATCCAGCCAAAACTGACATTTAGAGAATTTGGCATATAATTGTTTATCTCTTAAAGTTTGCAAAACCAACCTCAAATGTCGCTCGTGTTCTTCTTTACTCTTGGAATAAACAAGGATATCATTAATAAACACAATCACGAATTGATCCAAGAATGGTTTAAAAACACGATTCATCAAATCCATAAAAGCTGTTGGGGCATTAGTAAGTCCAAAGGACATAACTAGGAATTCATAATGTCCATAACGCGTGCGGAAAACTGTCTTCGATATATCATCCTTCTTAATCTTCAACTGGTGATACCCTGACCGCAAATCAATCTTAGAAAAACATTGAGCTCCTTGAAGTTGGTCAAACAATTCATCAATGTGTGGCAAAGGGTATTTATTCTTTATGGTTACTTTATTCAACTGCCTATAGTCCACACATAACCGCATAGATCCATCTTTCTTCTTTACGAATAAGACTGGTGCTCCCCAAGGAGAAGAACTTAGGAGAATAAAACCCTTGTCAAGAAGATCTTGAAGTTGCTCCTTTAACTCCTTAAGTTCTGCTGGGGCCATACGATAAGGAGGTATGGATATAGGATGAGTGTTTGGAATCAAGTTTATAGAGAACTCAATCTCCCTGTCAGGTGGCAACCCAGGAAGTTCTTTAGGAAAAACATCTGGAAATTCACCTGCTATTGGAATTTTTTCCAACTCCTCCTCAGCCACTTGTGTATCCCTTACCAATGCTAAGTACGCTTGACAACCTCTTCTCATTAACTTTCTAGCTCTCAAGACTGAGATTTGGTTATGTGGTACCCAACAATGTTCTCCTTGAAACGAGAATATTGATTGCCCCGGTATCTCAAATTTCACCACTTTGTTACGACAATCAAAAGTGGCATGGTGCAAAGCCAACCAATCCATACCCAAAATTACATCAAAATCTACCAAGTCAATTACTACTAAATCTACTGGCAACACCTTGCCCTCAATAGTTATATCACAAGAACGATACACCGACTTAGCAATCAAATTTCCTCCAACAGGTGTAGCTACAACTAAAGCCTCTTCAAAAGAAGATGAACATTTACCAAGTCGGGTAGCAAACCACGAGGATACAAAAGAATGAGTAGCTCCAGGGTCAAACAAAACATGAGCATCTCTCGAACAAATAGAAAGTATACCTGTAACTACTGCATTGGATGTCTGAGCATCCTGACGAGTCAAAGCAAACACTCGAGCCTGACCTCTTCCTGCTGGTATCTGACCTCTACCACCAAATCCTCTACCTCCCTGCTGAGATGTTCCCGAACCTCTGACATAAGAATTTCCACTTTGTCGCACAGATGCAGAATGAGCCTGAGAAGATGCCAAAGCTGTTGGGGCTGATGCATAACTAGAGGATGGACGTGTCGTGTCTACAGGACAATCCCTTCCGATGTGACCTACTTGGCCACATTGGTAGCACACCTTACCATCTCTGGAACAATTTCCAAAGTGAACCCTACCACAAATAGAACACCGTGTAGCTGAAACACTGGAATGTCTCTGAGGGAAAGTGGATTGTGATGCTGCTCCAGAATCTGATCTACGACTCTGCACTGTCCCAGAAGACTGCCCGCTATGACCACCTTTTTGAGACATGAGTCTTTGTTGCCCCTGATAACCAAACATAGATCCACCACCGCGATTCAGATAGTTACTGTAGGATCCTTCAACCCTTTGTTTCTTCCGTGAATCTTGTCTATTACCTCCTTTTTCCTTCTGTCGTTGCTCAATCTGAAGTGCTAAACTCAAAACCTCAGCAAAAGTAGAATAATTCGACCCAACCACAGATCTAAATAAGTAATCCCTCAATCCTCTGATGAACCTCTTGACACACATTTCCTCAGTGATAGGGTAAGGAGCGTATCTAGAGAGCTGTGTAAATTGAGCACTGTACTCTGAAACTGTCATACCCTCTATTTGCTCCAATCGCTCAAACTCATGAGCTAATCCATCTCTAACACTCTCCGGAAGAAAACGAGCCATAAACAACTGTGAGAACTCTCTCCATGCTAACGGAGGTGACCCCACTTGTCTACCACGTGACACTATATCAAACCAATCTCGGGTCACACCTGTTAGCTGAATGGATGTCAATTCCACTGCTCTTACCTCAGAACAACCCAATGCTCTCCAAAGCCGCTCTAGACTATCAATGAATTGTTGTGGGTCCTCAGTCGCACTAGACCCAGAAAAAGTAGGGGGTTTAAGCTTCATGAAGTTTGGTAAAGTAACTTCAATACCCCTTATTGCTGTAGGCGTCTGATGCTCAACTTGTCTAACCTCTTGTTGACCATTGGGATTTTCATATCTTTGATCACCCTCCTTGTAACGCCCCAGATTTTTTTGATTCAAAGCGTTACTTGAAAAATATATTGATTAGACAGATTTACGACAATTTTATTTATTTATTCTAACTACCTTACATTTATTCATGCAAATAATTAGTAACAACCACGTTTATTTAATTTTATTAAGAAAATGTTTATTCAAGGCTATAACAAGAAAAACAATAATTCCTAACGGAAGGGAACCCACTTCCGTATTTCAAGAATCCTAGTGCATTTTAAAAGTTGGTGACAAAAGATTAAAAATAAATATTGCGACAATCCTATCATTACAAAATTGTATTGAAAACCCATTTTTATCCATCATCCACATCAAACCAAAGTTAAACATATAGAAGAATAACACAAAATATATAAGAGTAAAAACTTCCAATTTAAAAGAAAAATACACAAACCAATAAATTGCATAACAAAAATACATACATGATGCATGCTCCTAAAACTATATGATCCGGATATACCTGCCACTAAGGTAACTTCCACACAGAAAAATCATCTATACCAATGGGGATAACCTGCCACTAAGGCAACTTCCACACAGATCACCCATACCAATGGGGAAAAACCTGCCACTAAGGCAACTTCCACGAAGATGCATATGCCATGACATGATATGATGATATATTATCAAAGAGATATACTTCCACACAGCCCACTAAGAATCATGTCATAAGCATTCAAATCACTTTTCAAAATCATCATCTTATTCACATATCACTAAGATCACATATCCATAACAAATAATTATGAAAATCATAACTTCCACCACATACACACAAAAATCAAGACTTTGTATCATACACACCATAAAGATTAACACGTTAACATATATAACAACAAGATTCAACTCCAACTCATACATCATCATAAAACTTTGTCATATATAACATACAAATTCAACTCTTCTTTCATATTCATTATAAAAATTAAAACTTTATTACATATAACATAAAATTCATACTTTACTTCATATTCGCCATAAAAATCAAACTCATCACATATAACATCAAAATTCATACTCCCATACAGAGCTTCGTACGGTGCCATCCCAATGCTCGCATGGTAGCTGTTATTATAAGTGAACTCAACGAGAGGCAACATGTTATCCCAACTTCCTCGCTCATCCAACACACACGCTCTTAGTAAATCCTCCAAGGTTTGAATAGTTCTTTCTGTTTGTCCATTGGTTACCCAACGCCTCATGTAATGCTCTCCACAAACGAGAAATGAACTTTGGATCTCTATCTGACACAATGCTAGACGACACCCCATGTAGTCTGACAATCTCGGCAATGTAGATCTCTGCAAGTTTAGTCACATCGTAAGTAGTCCTCACGGGTATGAAATGGGCAGATTTGGTCAGCTTGTCGACAATTACCCAAATGGAGTCAAACTTCCGTTGAGTCTTAGGCAATGCTACCACGAAGTCCATGGATATACTATCCCATTTCCATACTGGTATATCTAATGGCATTAGTAGTCCCCCTGGCTTCTGATGTTCTACCTTAGCTTTCTGACAAGTCAAACACGAAGCCACATATTCTGCTACTTGTTTCTTCATTCCCGGCCACCAAAACTTCAGCTTAAGGTCTTTATACATTTTGGTGGTACCAGGGTGAATACTCAGCTTGCTTTTGTGGGCCTCATCCAAGATTGTCCTCCTCAATTTGGCATTGTCGGGTATACACACACGTCCATTACATCTCAAAATATCGTCGGGGCCCACCTTGAATTCAGGTGCCTTGGCGACCTCGATCAACTTCCTTTTCTCTTGAGTCGACACGTCTGTAACTTGGAGAACTTTAATCTCATTTATCAATTCACTATCTATAACGATCATTCCATAATGTAGTTTCTCCAATGCAGAATCCACATAAAGATCCAAGTCACGAAACTTCTCTAATAACTCCAACCCCTTCATTGATACGAACGAGAGATGAACTCGTTTCCTGCTTAGGGCATCAGCCACCACGTTTGCCTTCCCTGGATGATAATGCAACGTGAACTCATAATCTTTAATGAACTCCATCCATCTCCTCTGTCTAATGTTAAGTTCCTTTTGATCAAATAAATATTTCAAACTCTTATGGTCACTGAATACATCAAAACTACACCCATATAGATAGTGTCTCCAAATTTTCAATGCGAAAACAATTGCAGCTAACTCTAAGTCATGAGTGGGATAATTCTTTTCATGCACCTTCAATTGTCTTGAGGCATAGGCTACTACTTGTTTGTTCTGCATCAGGACACAACCCAAACCCTGGTAGGAAGCATCACAATAAACCTCGTAAGGCCCTTCTGGTTGTGGCAACACTAACACTGGGGACGTAGTTAGCTTCTCTTTCATTAGTTGGAAACTTTTCTCACACACCTCAGTCTAAGCATAAATCTGGTTCTTCCTCGTAAGGTGTGTCAATGGAGCAGCAATCTTGGCAAATCCCTCAATAAATCTCCTATAGTACCCGGCCAAACCCAGAAAACTCCTAATCTCTGTGGCTGTTTGCGGTTGTTTCCATGCCATCACGGCATCTACCTTGGATGGGTCGACAGCAATCCCTACCTTAGAAATTACATGTCCCAAAAACTTCACTTCTTCCAACCAAAATTCACATTTTCCTAGATTAGCATATAGTTGTTGCTCCTTCAGTATTTGTAGAACTTGACACAGATGTTCCTCATGTTCCTCTCGGCTTTTGGAATAGATCAAGATGTCATCAATAAAAATCACCACAAACTTGTCTAAGAACGGACAGAAGATACTGTTCATATAATCCATGAAGATAGCTGGCGCATTGGTCACTCCGAAGGGCATCACCAAGTACTCATAGTGCCCATATCGCGTTCTAAAGGCTGTCTTGGGTATATCATCTTCTTTCACTCGAATCTGATGGTATCCCGACTTTAGATCAATCTTAGAAAACACCTCTGCCCCTCTGAGTTGGTCCATTAAGTCATCAATGCGGGGTAAGGGGTATTTGTTTTTTATTGTGACTTTGTTGAGCTGTCGGTAATCAACACACAGTCTCGACTTTCCATCCTTCTTCTTGACCAATAATACGGGGGCTCCCCATGGTGACACACTAGGCCGAATGAATTGTTTAGACAAAAGGTCTTCTAGTTGGTTCTTTAGTTCTGATAGCTCTAAGGGGGGCATTCTGTAAGGAGCCATAGAAATGGGTCCCGTACCCGGAATAACGTCAATAGAAAATTCGACGTCGCGAACTGGGGGTAGTCCTGGTACGTCTGGTGGAAAGACTTGAGAGAAATCCCTCACCACTAGGATATCATCGACAACAACCTTTGGATTCATAGTGATTGAGTTGAGAAACACATATTTTTGGACTCCTCCCTTTAGAGAAAACTTTAGTCTATTGGTTGAGATGAACTTCGAAATATCGGAATCCGGAAATATCACATTCCATTGAGCACAGTCTAATAGGACATAGTTGTTAAACAACCAATCCATTCCTAGAATTACTCCCAAATCTAATTGTAATCGTAGGGTTGTAAGGAAATATTTTATTCACGGTTATACGATAAGTCCAGGAAAGAGAGGTGGGTCAACGGACCACTTAATAACCAAGTCTTTCCTTAGCCAGAATCCCACCAATACAACTTTTACGGTATTACCCTTCCCTTATATTATGGGGATTTTAAAATTTTAAATAGGTTAGAGATTTAAAACATTGTCTTTATTACAAAAATTTAGATCATAAATTAAAATTTAAGTAATTACGGAATATTTATATTCATTATAAATTCAATTACCATAATTAATGATATCATTAAAATAAAGATATAACAAAGTCAAGTAATCAATCTATAATGTTAATTTTCCCTATATAAATATATATATAACAAAATTATTAATGAATCCTAAAATAAAAATACAATAAAGTCAAGCATCACACATAAATCAAGGCATAAATCAAGGCATAAATAACAAATTCAAGCATCACACATAAATCAAGGCATAAATCAAGGCAAGCGTCATATAAAATCGTCCCACCCCAAAATTTCCGAGGATTATTGCTCTGATAACAATTGTAACGCCCCAGATTTTTTTGATTCAAAGCGTTACTTGAAAAACATATTGATTAGAAAGATTTACGACAATTTTTTTTATTTATTCTAACTACCTTACATTTATTCATACAAATAATTAGTAACAACCACGTTTATTTAATTTTATTAAGAAAATGTTTATTCAAGGCTATAACAAGAAAAACAATAATTCCTAACGGAAGGGAATCCACTTCCGTATTTCAAGAATCCTAGTGCATTTTAAAAGTTGGTGACAAAAGATTAAAAATAAATATTGCGACAATCCTATCATTACAAAATTGTATTGAAAACCCATTTTTATCCATCATCCACATCAAACCAAAGTTAAACATATAGAAGAATAACACAAAATATATAAGAGTAAAAACTTGCAATTTAAAAGAAAAATACACAAACCAATAAATTGCATAACAAAAATACATACATGATGCATGCTCCTAAAACTATATGATCCGGATATACCTGCCACTAAGGCAACTTCCACACAGAAAAATCATCCATACCAATGGGGATAACCTGCCACTAAGGGAACTTCCACACAGATCACCCATACCAATTGGGGAAAAACCTGCCACTAAGGCAACTTCCACGAAGATGCATATGCCATGACATGATATGATGATATATTATCAAAGAGATATACTTCCACACAGCCCACTAAGAATCATGTCATAAGCATTCAAATCACTTTTCAAAATCATCATCTTATTCACATATCACTAAGATCACATATCCATAACAAATAATTATGAAAATCATAACTTCCACCACATACACACAAAAATCAAGACTTTGTATCATACACACCATAAAGATTAACACGTTAACATATATAACAACAAGATTCAACTCCAACTCATACATCATCATAAAACTTTGTCATATATAACATACAAATTCAACTCTTCTTTCATATTCATCATAAAAATTAAAACTTTATTACATATAACATAAAATTCATACTTTACTTCATATTCGCCATAGAAATCAAACTCATCACATATAACATCAAAATTCATACTTTACTTTTTAAAAATCATATATTATATAATAAACTTAACACAAAGGATTAGAGTTTCATTATTTTAATTCATTAGTCTACATATTATTCCTTTCAAAAAGCAAGCAATCACAATTATTAATTTCATGTCATCCAACCAACGGTCTAACTATAATTTGTGTGGGGAAAAGCCCTTACCTTGGCCGCTTTTCTTCCTAGTATAAATCTCTAAGCCCCACAAAGTTGTTCACAACGGAAAAGAAGTCTCAAACTTTTTGATGTACGAAGAAGAAGTGATGGTGATGGTGGCTAGAATTTTGGTATTCTTTACAGAATCTTGTTTGTGAAATAGGGTTTGTGATTGTGGCTAGGGTTTCAATATTCCTTTCTATTTAAAGTGAATATTATTGGGTAGATAGTGTTGGGCCTGAATAAGGAATAGAAGGGAGAAAATATTATTATAATTCTTCTTCTTATTATTATTATTATTATTATTATTATTATTATTATTATTATTATTATTATTATTATTATTATTATTATTATTATTATTATTATTATTATTTAACCTTCACCAATTATTAGTTAACCTTCATCAAAACAAGGCATAAACTCTCAGCCCAACTTTCTACTCATTCAAATGGGTCGTGTGATACCAAGCCACAACCCTTAGCCCAAATTCTTTTTGCCTTAGAAATAATAATACATCTACTAAATAATTCTTACTAACAACTTTACTACAATAAGGCAAACAGGGCGAATAATTACCACACCAAATTTAATATTGGAAAATATATATTTATAAATCCAAATTATTTTAATTAATAGATTTTACAAAAAAAATGGTCATCGATCAAAGAGGCCTACCAAAACAAAACATTACCGAGACTTGAGTCTACTATCAGCTTGCTACTCAGCTGCCTGTGAATCTGAAAAAAAATAAACAACATGAAGGAGTAAGTCACAAAGACTTAGTGAGGAGACAACAATCACCATCAACTAGAAGGGAAACACAAAAAGGCACGAATAACTGTTTTACAACCTTGAGACGATTATGTTATTCACGTAATAAAATCATCTAAATTTATAATTTACCCGTTCGGATAAAAATATTAAAAATACAATTAATAGTGAACCGAAATCAAAATGAATAGCATTAAAATCATCATAGAAGATTAAACAAGTAAAAACAATAATTATTGAGAACCAAGAGGCGGCTTCATCTCATTGATAGCTCTTTCCTCCTAAGGGTGGCATTTCCCTTAGGGGTGGCTCCATCTAACGGATAGCCCTCTCCTCTCAATCCCGCAACGCATCATCCCGCATCAATTAGGGAGCTTACATGTCGTTGATAGCCCTCTCCTCCTACGGATGACATTTCACATAGGGGCGGCTCCATCTAACGGGTAACTCTCCCTAATCAAAACGAGGTAACTAGGTGCACCTAACGCCGTTAAAGATTTAATAATCATAGCAACGATTTCCCAATACACGTATTTAAAATCATCTTTCAATTCATCGTAATTCACGGAAAATATATTCAATCGCATAACAGTTCACAATTTAAATACTTTTAACGCATACGTATATCGAATTAATAACATATTATATAATAAAGAGCATTAAAATAAATAAATGACGAAGTCGAGATAAAATTTCAAAGGTTGTGTTTCCCAAATTTTTAAATAAATATTTTAACATCGAAAACAAGTAAAATAATAATTATAGCGTAAAAATAAATGACGATAACTGTCGTCAACTCACAACTATGGAGAATCCCCTAGGTTTGTTCTCCAACAACTCTGAAAGTAGCCGGCAGGACCTCAGCTGACAAACCTGAGTATCAAAAATATTCTCAAGACTTTAGAAAAATTATTCTAAAGTTTAGCCAACTCTATGAAAGCGTAAAAATTCATTAAATCTACTCTAAACACAAAAATAAGATTTTTAACCAAAACTACATTTTCTAGAGATTTATTAACATAAGAGTTGTGATTTACCTCAAAGAGTCTCAATAACAACTCTCAATAAATTGGTACCCTTCTCCTTCCTTAGAGCCCAAACCCTAAGCCAAAAATTATACCCAAGAACTTGTGGAAAAAATGAGGAAGCTTGCTTGACTTTAAGAGATAGGAAGAGGATGAAGAAGAAAAGAAAAGAAAAAATGACAAATGGGGGAAATGGGGGAGTGGGTACCGTGAGGGAGAAATGGAAATGAGAGAGTGAGATGTTGGCCGAGAGGGAGAGAAGAAATAGGGAGGAGTGAAGTGGTGAGAGAGAGTGAAGGTGAGGTGGAAAAAAAAGTGGGGTGGTGTTGGTTTTAATAATTTAATAATATTAATATTATTATTAATTTATTATTTATTTTAAAAAACCAAACGAGGTGTTTCCCTAACAATCTCCTCAAGGTCCACTGAGTTTTCCTTATTTTCCTATCGACGAAGTACAATCGCCCAAACTATGTCACATAGTCTCATATATGTCCACTTGGTACGAAATATCCATTAGGTACCAAATCAAAACACTAAGTATGACACCAACACACTGAGCATAAAACAATCATTACCGCCGAGAACTCCCTAATTTCTCCATTGCCCACAAATCCTCGATTTTCTTTAGTCGCACAACCACACCAAACCATAGTGTTCTTATCAGAATGTTGGTCTAATTATAACTTTAATAATCACATCCCCAATATCCGATTGGTGATTAAAGTTTCCTCAAATATTTTCGACAACATGCCAGAACCATACCACCTACAACACACAAAAATATCCTTCAGGTTTAGTGTTTCATTTCAAGAGTCACGTCTCCAACAAAAATCCAACTTGAATTTCATTCACTGATTAAGACCTACATTTGTCTTATTCCTAACACCTCAAATTCACGTTTCACTAGTCCATTTCCTACATACTTCGCAATTCATGACAAATTCCAAAATAATTTTCCTACATCTACTACCAACATTCATTTTGATACTTCTCAATTTCGTCGTGTCCTTTATTTGCAGCTTGATGATTATCTTTTCATCATGTCAGGTCAAACACATTGGATTCACTCCATTACTTTTCCCTTTATACAAACCTTAAATTTCTACCTCGAACCTTGATACATCTTCATTATTTCGAAATCATTACTTAGCTTACTCTTGTATGTCTTTTTCCAAAAGTTACTCTCTCCTTTGACAGCCACAATTGGTACACACCATTGTGCGTCATATCCCAAAATATCATCAATCCTAACTTGATTTTCTTTGGTCTTTTCTTTTACTATTAAACTTTTCTTCCTTCAGATAAGCTTGTCATCCAGGTCATTAAGAATTACTTCAACAATTCAAACAAAATCTTAATTTCTCCTAATTTCACACTTCCTATGAAATATTCTACATCTAAAATATATCTCAAAACACTTTTCACCTCCACCGTCATTCAACCGTCCATGTGGTCAACATCTAGAGTCCTTGAAATCTCCGAATACTCATCACACCGTCTAAATTCATCCATTTCATCTTAAGATACAATATAAGGTCTTATTCATCATTGACTCTAACCATCTTAGTAATCTCACTAATGAAAACTCTTTCAATCATAACACAACATTTTTAGTAAATCTTCAAACACTCCCATCCATAACATGAATTATTTATCACTTGCCTACCTCAACTCCCTCAATTATACAAGTTTAAGGTGTCACTTGGTCCTCCATCCGACCTTGTGGATTTTAAATCATCGACTTAAAGATAAATCATCTTAGTGTCCTAAACCAAATCTCGATCAATCCCCCCGACCTATAAAAATATTAACACTCTCCTAGTAATTAACATCCTTGAATAGACTCTCAAAGCTTACATTGCTACAATCTCTAAGTATTCTCGTACTCTGTACTTCCAATTCCACTTAATAGTAACATGTGCTTTGAATGCGTAGTTGAAGGAACTTTCATGATGGAGCAGACTAAAAATATAAATAAAACTCTATTGATTAGGTAATCTTTTGGAAATTAAATTTTCATCCATGCTTAGTGTAAAACTTCTTTACACTGTCATCCAATTATCCATTTATGAATTCTTAAAGAAGTTTCATTATCACAACCTCTTGCCAGAAGATTCACCAATATTTTAAAAATATCTCACACAATCTTTGTCTATTAATTCAATAAATTGATTAAATGTGCATTCAAGATTTTAGGAAAATAAAACTAAGTGTAAAAACTGTATATAGGTTATATAAACATTTTAAATTAATGAATGATACGTAGATTCGTGATATGTTTGGATACGAAAATATATCCAAATAAAGTGACTTGGATTTTCCTCTTCATTTTGCAGCTTTCTCTCCCCGAAATACAAACATATTCCATGAAAATATTTCAATCATAATTCCAAACTAAGTATTTATCTTTTCTTATATTATCTCTCAAGTTGATATTACAATAAGAGTCGCATGCCAAAAATTAGATATGACATGCAAATTAACAAAACAAATTATAACCATTCAATCCTCTTCAAGCAAAAAAATGGAAAACAATTATTATTGACAATAAAAAGGTTTGCAGCACCATAAGAATTGATTTTTACTTGGCCATTGTTTTAACATCTTTCATTGATTCATTCCACTCGATTTTTTTTCTTTCTATTTTGATTGAAGTCATCAATGGACTCATCTTCGGTGGATAATCTCTTTACATGGTGTTCATTTTCATCGCCACTACAAGCAATGACATCCAAATCTGTTGGTGCATGATATAACTCCATTGTTTTGCAAATTGGTTCATCATATGCAAGATAAATTATTGTCTTTTGTACAACGAAACATTTATCAAAAACAACAACAACCTCCACTTTGTTACCAGGTTCCATACTTGATATTACCCTTTGTCCCTCCTCTTCATCAAAAGAGACTAATGCCTCCCCTTTATAGAGTTGAATGGTGGCCTTTGTGTAATTTTTAACTAATACGTTTTTCAAGCCATTTGATGTTATGTTGTTTGGGGTTGAAGAACAGACAATGCACATTATTGTCTTCAAATTACGCCCTTCCACTTGTGGGACTTCAAAAGTTACAGAAGAACCTTCACAACTAAAGGTTAACCAATCTGGATAACTATCTCCAGGGAGCAAACAACCGCAATTCTCATTGACATCCATATTCTGTAAAAGTAAAAAATAGGCCCAAATTTTAATTGATAAGTATATTAATATCACCTTATCATTTATTCAATAATTATAAATATAATTTAACTCATAAGGTAATTAATCATAATTTGGCTGTTCATGTTTTTTGAAGTTACACAGAAATATTTGCTTAGATTCGTAAAAGAGACTATTAATAGTGAGGGAAAATAATGATAATGTCAAATTGTACCACTCTAAAAAGTGCTCTTTGAAGAGTGTAAAGTTATAACAATTTCTTTATAAAGACAAAGTTCATATCATACATATGATGTCACAACTCTACAATACATGCTACCAAAAGCAAAAGTCATACTCATGGATCAGTTGTAAATCCAATATATATATATATATAGCAAGCAAGATGCATACCCGTGTTCTTCTGACAGTTAAGAAACCTTTGTTGTTAATTTGAAAAAAAAAAACTCATAAAATTTATTTTATAAATTATAATTTTAACTGGCAAAATAAGAGAGTATATCTTGAAAATAAATGAAAAGATGTTAGTTCTTCCACACGCTAGCACTTGTATCATATACGCTGATAACAAATTTTTTAATAATTTGGAATGCAATTTAAAAATAAATATGTTAAAGATTTCATTATTTTATTTTTTAAATATTTTACACCTATAGATAATAATTGTATTCACTTACATTCATATAATTCAAAGGTTCGAGGTGATACAGATGCAGACAAACATAAAAGAGGAGGACAAAGAGAAGATAGTAACGTCAAACCTGTAAAATTTTATCTTTCAGAATATTGGTGATTTGGCAATTCATTCCCATTTGAATAAAAAGAGACTTCAAGGAATGTTTTGATACTTGTGATGTATTTGCAGTTGATTCCAATTCCTTAGAAACTGTGGCTTGTAAAGCTTCTAAAATTATTTTTGCATCTAGAGAAAGTTGATCTTCGGAGTTGCAATCCACCCAAAGACTTCGAAGCGTTGGAAGGTGGCTAGAAAAAGATGATAGTTCATTGGAACTACTACATGGTACATCTAAAGAAACAAGAGATGATGCGGCAACAGATGTTTGAAACAGGGATGAGAGATTATTTGTGGGTGACATCCAAGACCAAATGATAGAAGGAAACACATCATGTGAAAACCCTTTATAGCCACACAAAGAAATAAATCCAATGCTTTTTGACCTTACTATTGAAAATGGCACTTTTGTTATTGCAGTGTTATTTGCCAGTAGAGTGGTTAAAGATTCCATCTGCTCCAAGTCCTCTTCCAACTTGTCAATCTTTGAACACCCAGAAAGAATGAGAGTTTTCAAAGATTTCAACTTATAGATGCTTCTTGGGAGGCTATGAAGGCTAACACAATCCTCCAAATCTATTAGAAGAATTTCGCTCAAATGTTCAATGCTAGGGGAAACCTCAGATAACCTTGAGCAATCTGTGAGTACTAGTTTTTCAAGATTAGGCAAGTATGAAAAGTCTGGAGTGTGTGTCAGACGATGAGAATGACTAAGATTGAGAATTTTCAGCTTCTCCATCCTCTGCAAGAACAAAAATATCAAAGAGAAATTTAAGGAAGACACTTCACAAATATCACACAATATCACACAAATATCTATTGCTAAATGCTTAGAGAAGTGTTATTCTCACAAGTCACAACCACAAAATAGGAGAATTGAGATTCTCTGAATAAAAAGGTAACACGTCATTGGATAATAGTGTAAAATAATTGAGCACCTGAAAGAGAATCAAATATAAAATCATCTCTTAAATCCTTAAGTTTTTTTAGAAGCAAATAATTTTGAATTTTAAAATTTAGACGAATTAATATTTGATAACAAAAATTAATATGCTTCTCAACTTGAATATTGGAAAAGTTTCACTACTTATAAAATTTGAAAAATTTAAAAGACTGGCAGAAATAAAGATGCAAACAATGTTTAAAAGTACCATATAATAAAATAGCATTATAATTGAAAAGTGAAAACAACTCATGAAATGCAAAAATAGAAATGAAAATCAATACCTGAGCCTCTTTCCACAGAAGTTTGACATTGCTATTCTCTAACTCGAGGGAAACTAAATTTTCTCTATAAAAGTTTGTAGGTATATGTGTTAAAGAAAATCCATGCCAAGACAGCCATCTCAGATTTCTAGAAAGATATTGAAAATCTCCATCAAGGTTCACTCCAGCAAGTTGAAGCAATCTGAGTCTCTTCATCTTCTTGAATGCTTTAGTACTAAAACATTTTACATTATCTGTTGGCAACTTCAAAGCCAACCCCTTAATAGCTTTTGTTCCCTTTGAACCAAAAAGAAAAACATACAAATCTTAAAGATAGAAAGAAGATAAACAAATTTGTTACGAGCTAGAAGCGAGGAAGCACCAAAGGATACACGACCAGACTAATTTTCAAAGTTCTTGTCGTAATCAACAAAATAAATCAATGTTAAACAATTGAATCATCAATTTCTGTTTTCCTTTCCACAATTAAAAAATAAAGCATATGAAATTCTTACAATTTGTTGTGATAATACATGGAGCACCTCCTCATGAAACCACAACCTGCAACGCTCCTCAAACTCGTCAGGTGATTTCTCACGAATGATTTCTCTTCCCATATCTCGCAACAAATCATGCATTCCAAGTTTATTCTTATCATCAACAGTTACAAGGCTTCGCTCAATAAGGATAGTTATTCCAATTTTTGCAAAAAGTCCACATCCATTTAATATAAGTGTAACATCATTTCGGTCCATCCCAATAAAGAAACAAGCTACGTCAAGGAATATTTCTTTCTCAGTATCATCTTTTAAGCCATCATAGCTTATTTTGAGCTTCTTTTGTACTTGATCATTAGGAATTCTTTGAAGCTTCTCCAATACACTTTGCCAATCTGTTAACTCCCTATCAAACAAATATGACCCAAGAACTTCCAAAGCTAGTGGCAATCCCCCAGAATACTCAACTACATTTCTAGAAATTTCAGCAAAACCTTCTTGAGGAATCGATTGCTTGAATGCATGCCAACTAAAAAGCTCAATTGATTCATTTTTATCCATTTTTTTCATTTTGTATATTTTGTCAACCCTTTTCCCTCTAAGTATATGCATATCTCTAGTTGTGATGATTATTCTACTCCCTGAACCAAACCATTTACGACTTCCACACAAAGCATTTAGTTGGTCCAATGAATTGACATCATCAAGTACAATTAGTACTCTTTTATGGCAGAGTTTGTCCTTTAATATGATTTTTCCATATTCAATGCTTTGTATGTTGGTTGTCATTTGTTTGCAGATATCAAAGAGAAGCTGTTCTTGTAAATTCACTTGTCCAACATTTCTCTCCCAAACTTCCCTAATATTTGCAAGGAAGCTTCTGCCCTCAAAATTGCGGCCAATTTTATTGTAAATAGCTTTGGCAATGGTTGTTTTTCCAACTCCTCCCATACCCCACATCCCTAGTAGTAGAACATCATTTAATTGTTCAATATCTTGGTCTAGCAATTGAATCATATCTTGGTCTAGCAATTGAATCATATGTTGCACACGAGATTCAACTCCCACTGGATTATTAGCAATAAACAAGTCTGTCTTGTCCAGCAAACGTGTAACATTCTCAACAATACCCTTGATAACCTCACTTTCATTCCTACATAAAACAAACCAAAGAAAAGGTAATAAATACCTACAAAGGTTTTTGGGGTTTTCTACATGTTCACATATACTGTTAATCATTAAATGTTCACATATACTGTCAAAATTCGAACATTGGTCTACTACGTAGCGGAAGACTAACTACTTAGTTTTCAAAAGACCGCTATATATAATTATAATTTTTTTCATAATAAATAATCTAAAGTTTTTAATTCTAGTTTTTACCAAAAGTTTGAATAAAAATGCCAAACTAAAAAAAAAAAGTGTAAGGACTATGTTTATTGCATAACAATTATCCGAATAGTTAGTAGTTTATGAATAGCTCAACTCATTTATGCTTCTTGCTTCCCGTAACCATAGTTCAAATACTAGTTGGAAGAACATTTTGATATGAAGAAGTGTAGATTCAAACCCAAGATACCTCTCTCTTTTTTCATATTTAGTGTATTTAAGTTTTTTAAGATATAAATTGTGGAAAGAGAAATGCCAGCAAAAAAGAAAAGAATAATATACGACAACATCTAACACTTACACATAAAAAATTACCTAGAATTTAGGACTACGAACCCAGCAAGGCCACCCGCCTCACGAAGAACCTCCCTCCATATCAGCTCCTTATGAGTTGAATTTACATCATCCTCTTCCTCTTCCTCTTCCTCTTCCTCCTCCTCCTTCTCCTCCACCTTCTCCTCCACCTTCTCCTCTTCTGAAATTGTATTCAAAAGATTTCGAAATGCTTTTCCGAATTCACCAGTTTGATGACGTACTTCAGATGGATCTACACCGTAGAACACCGGCAGAACATTTTGGCCCATGACTTTGTGACAGTCCATTATATCCACCAACTCATCCAAACACCATCGAGAATCGGCGTATTTTCTTGAGAAAACGATAACAGAAATTTGTGAGGATTGAATTGCTCGATGTAGTGACGTTGAAATTTGATCTCCTCTTCGAAGAGAATCATCATCCATAAAAACGTTGATTGCTTCGTTTTGAAGAGAAGCATAGAGATGTGAAATGAAGGAAGCACGAGTGTCTTCCCCTCTGAAACTTAAGAACACGTCATAGATATTTATTTGGGGTCTTACAATTCTTTCTTCGAATTCTAGAATGCTATCAAATTCTTCTCTTAGTATTGTCTTTCTTGTAAAATTATTAGAGGAAGACATGGTCGAGATGAGTTGAAAGAGAATTAACTAATTTTCGAATTACAAAACAGAAAGTAAAGTCAAATGTGCCGATCAAAGAAGAAGTGTACCGTCGTGCATTATTTATTTATTTTGACTCGGATGCTATCAACATGGTATATTTTCTCTTAATTTTATTATTTTTATTTATATTTTATTATGAATAGAGTTTTACACTACCCACCAATAAAAATGCAATGTACATACATAAAAGAGTTTTACACTGCCCACCAACAAAAATGCTTTTGTCACGTCATCGTATCATTAAAATTTTGTGATTTGATCAAATACATTACCGCTATTTGAATTAGTGTAAAACCTTTTTAGATGCATATTTTTTTTATCTTTTATTTATAAAAAAATTTACAAATTATGATTGTGATTTTTGAGGGAATATAATTCAGAATAATTAATGAGTTTAAAGAATGTGTAAATAAAATATTATCTATGTAACTTCTACTTATATTGTAACCATAAATATATTTGATATGTTAGGTTGTAAGTTTGAATTTTCTTTTTTTTATATTTAGTGAGCGTAAATTTTAGCACTAGACTATTTAAAAAAAAAAAATCTTTTTTTTAAAATATATGTCATTTTGACACATAACACACCAATTAAAAAATAATTAATTTTGTATGAAAAACAATTTTGAATCTTTACTTTTTAATTTATTCTAAATCTAAAAGAAATCGGATTAAACGATTACTAACTAATAATCACCGCTTTGTGCAAGGGAAGCAATTAATTTACTTTGTGTGAGGGAAGCAATTAATTAATAAATGAGAAATGATATTTTTGATACATAAATATCGACAACAATTTAGATGGGATTTTTATTGCGAATTGAGCAATTCATTTTTCATGTATTAGTTCAGCAGCCAAATGAAAATCCTCCTATACGATTGAAGATGTATTATAACACTCTACTTCGTTTATAATTTTTAGTGATGCATGCTATTGTGCCCAACTTGATTATAATTTCTTTAAATAGAATAAACCGTCATTTTTTGTTGTCATGAATTAGATCTTTAAATTTATGAAATATCAATTGTTTCTTTAAAAATGTCTAACGTTACTCAAAATATTTTTTCTGTAAAATAGTTTGGTAAGAAATGCTAATGTATTATATTATGTAACACAACCACATGTTCATATTGATGTCATCTCACATAATTCCTAAATGAAAATTTCATACTTAGTATTAATATTAACATGATTTTTTATAATCCTAATTTGGATCAACTAAAAATAGATCCAATTTAAATAATATTAATACGGATCAAGTCAAATTTTTTTAAAAGTGTGGAGAGGCTCCTTAGACTAATATTGAAATAAATAAAAATTAAAGTTTCTAATATAATTATTTTCTAATACTATTATTCATTTTAAAAACATGGTGGTCAAGGGACAATGAAGGTGGGTGGTGAAGATTGATGTGGAGGGAAGGTCACACTTGGTGAAACGAATTACATGTTCATAGTGTATGTTATGATGGTGAGTATGTGAATCCAAAGGCTAAATTATGCGGTTCACTATAAACATATAGTAGTGGTCCACGATAGAAACCACCTCAAATACAACGGTCTCTCAAAATTGTTACGGTATAGTGTTATGATTCAATTTTGAGGCAAGCAGAACAAGAGAATCACCAATGATAAATTATACTAAATTTTACAAGCAACAGTACAATTTACTTTAGAGAAATTGAAATACAATTGAGGAAATGGAAGTACATAAAGCTAAGAAGGCTCAAAGGGAAATAGAGATAGAGTGATTTCATCATCCATTAATGTCCTGCCCTGATTGCCATTCTTTGATCTATTTAACAAAGTCCTTGGAATATGTCTTGTTAGGGAACTTCTCTCTCATGCTCCTCCTAATTTCCTTGATGGATAGATCTTGTGCCAAGTGTCCTTGCTCATGTGTTGCCGTTGTGGTTTTGTTGTAATTTTCCTTATTCATAACATTACCCCCTCCTGCTCATGTGTTGTCGTTGTGGTTTTGTTGTAATTTTCCTTATTCATAACATTACCCCCCTCCTTTAAAAATCACCTTGTCCTCAAGGTGGAAATTCGGATACAAGGCGCGAAAAGCCTCATTATTTTCCCAAGTAGCATCTGTAGGAGGCAAATGCTGCTACCGTACCTAAATTTGAGGCGTCTTTTGACATTGTTGTAGCAAAATTCTGGTGTCCAACATAGTAAGAGGAACTAAAACAGGTATGATTTTAGTATTAAGTAGCGGTAGAGACATGTACTAAGTTGGATGATCTCCCTTCCACAATTTCATATTAGCAATGTGAAATACTCGATGAATCTTTGTTGACATAGGAAGTAACACTTTGTAGGGCATAGCGCCGATTTTCTCTATGATGGGAAAAAGTCTAAAGTAATGTAACCCCAACTTTTGGTTCTGATGCAGTGACACTGAGTGTTGTCGATAAGGTTGGAGTTTAACTAGAACCATGTCACCCACGTTAAACTCTAGTTGTCTTCTCTTGGTATCAGCAAAATATTTCATCTTATGTTGGGCACGCAGAAGGTTACCTTTTAAAAAAATAGAGACCAAATATAAAATTAAGCTATACATAAACAAATTTTTTCACTTCAAATAGGTATGGTATTTGTTTGATTTAGTTTTTACAAGGCATAACAATATTCTCCTATTGTTTGATTTAGTATTTATTTGATGTACTATTAGTGTAAAAAATTTATACACCTATCACAACTATTTACAAACATAGTCTTAAATATAGTTATAATAGAAGTCAAACATATTTCTTATGACTTAACGATTGTCATAGAATAACATTCTAAAAGCTCTTACCATCTTGTATATGAATTACATTATGTAAAATATAGATTATAAAATTTAGTTACATGTTAAAATTACTCTCAATTTTATGTTAAAACACAAAATTATCTTTATTGAAAATTTAAAGGTTGCGATATCTCTCATTATTATATTTTCTCTCTCATTTTTGCTTTGGATCACTTTGTTGGTGTTAATTTGTCTTCTAACAAAGTTGTTTACCACAGTTATAAGTGAATTATGTTCACTAACATTATCTTGTATATGAACATAACGATAAATCTCACTTAAATTTCATACACACAATTGATATCGAATATAAATTTAAAATATTATATTCGATATAATAATACGGACATTTTTCGAGATTTATAATAATCTTACATTTTTTATTGTCGTATTATATTTTCATCATGTGTATTATTGTTGACTTTATTTTGTTTTCACGTGTTGCGTTGCTGTCAATTTCGCTGCTAGACACGCACCGCACCTTCATCATTTGCTTTTGAAAAGAAAAAAAAGCCTTCATCATTCTAAGTTGTCCACGCACACAATGCTGATTTTTTGTTTCATTTA
Organism: Cicer chorassanicum; assembly: GCA_037974735.1. Classification (NCBI taxonomy): domain Eukaryota; kingdom Viridiplantae; phylum Streptophyta; class Magnoliopsida; order Fabales; family Fabaceae; genus Cicer; species Cicer chorassanicum. The sequence goes on along the minus strand of JBBPBP010009778.1, from coordinate 2,751,364 downwards.
TTACGTTTTGTTTTCATTTCTCAGTTGTTTTCGTATTGGCGTGCATCACATGTTTGAGTTAAAAAATCTTTTTTTTATATCATAGTTTGAGTTAATTAAATAGTTAATACATATTATGGTTTATGTGATTATCTTTTGAAAATCTTATTTGATGTATAGATTTAGTTTAGTTTAGGTTGGTTTCACTTTTGTAATATATTTTCCGAAATCGAATCAAATCAATGAAGAACTTAGAAAATTGTGATGCAAATAATGATAAATTAGTGAATAAAATAGATGTTTTAGAGTAAGCACTTACCACTCACTTCACATGGTCTTGATCATTGCCAACATTATACATTGGTGCAAGTGAAATTGTGCATTTAGTGCAACCATGTGGTTGCATATACATATACTGCTTTGACAGCTTGTATTGTCATACACGTAAAATTGATATGAAAAAGACATTTAATTTTTTCAACTTTGGTGATGTAAATCAATAACCAAACTCTTATATATGAATTAATTCACTAAGTTTAGTATTTTAAAAAAATGTAAGGACTATGTTTATTGCATAACAATTATCCGAATAGTTAGTAGTTTATTAATAGCTCAACTTGAGTAAAAAAAGAAAAAATGAATAGCTCAACTCATTTATGCTTCTTGCTTCCCGTAACCACAGTTCAAATGCTAGTTGGAAGAACATTTTGATATGAAGTGTAGATTCAAACCCAAGATACCTCTCTCTTTTTTCATATTTAGTGTTTTTAAGATTTTTAAGATATAAATTATGGAAAGAGAAATGCCGATGGTTACAAGTAGGGGTGGGCAAAGTTCAGTTTTAAATTCAAACCGGTTGAAAAACTGAGCCGAACCAAACCGATTTTTAGTTCAAAAAATCAAATCGAACTGTTTTATAAACTGATGAACCGGTTTATTACTTTGAACCGAACCGAACTGGTTTAACTTATTTTTTTTTGTTCATATAGACCAAATTTTACATAATTACCCCTAATTACTTCTAAAAAAAATTCGGTTCTAATTTTTTCGAACTAAAAACTGATGTTATTTAATTTTTTTAACTGAAAACCGATTCGGTTTTCGAACTGAAAATTGCTTCGGTTCGATTCTAGCTTAGAAAAATCAAATTGAAAACAATTTGATTCTCAATTCTTATAAATCGGTTTAGTTCAACAATTTGATTCAGTTTTTGATTTAGAACACCCCTAATTACGAGGGATGTTTGCAAGAAAGAAAAAAACAATATACAACATCTAAGTATGAGAATAATTGTTTGACTAAGCTCTATTAAATTGACAAGTTATCATTGTGGTTTTGTAAAAGGATTATTTGGTACTAGATAACATCACTAAGAAAAAAATTACCTAGAATTTAGGACTACGAACCCAGCAAGGCCAGCCGCCTCACGAAGAACCGCCCTCCAGCTCCTGACCAGTTGAATTTACCATGGATTCATCATCATCTTCCTCTTCCTCCTCCTCCTTCTCCTCCTCCTCCTCCTCTTCCTCCTCCTCCTCAATTCTATTCAAAAGATTTCGAAATGCTTTTCCGAATTCGCCACTTTGATGACGTACTTCAGATGGATCTACACCGTAGAACACCGGCAGAACATTTTGGCCCATGACTTTGTGACAATCCATTATATCCACCAACTCATCCAAACACCATCGAGAATCGGCGTATTTTCTTGAGAAAACGATAACAGAAATTTCAGATTCTTGAATTGCTCGAAGTAGTGATGTTGAAAGTTGATCTCCTCTTTGAAAAGAATCATCATCCCTAAAAACGTTGATTCCTTGGTTTTGAAGAGAAGCATAGAGATGTGAAATGAAGGAAGCACGAGTGTCTTCCCCTCTGAAACTTAAGAACACTTCATAGATACTTTTTTGGGGTCTTAGAATTCTTTTTTGGGGTCTTAGAATTCTTTTTTGGGATCTTTTTGATATTCTCTTTCTTGTAAAATTATTAGAGGAAGACATGGACGAGATGAGTTGAAAGAGAATTCACTAATTTTCGAATTACAAAACAGAAAAGTAAAGTCAAATATGCCGATCAAAGAAACAAACCAAAGGGATAAGAGAAGAAGTATGAATGTTTCGTACTTATCTTATCTCTATTATTTTTACTTATATTTTATTCATATGAATAGAGTATTTGTTTGTTTGGAAAACATTGGAGAAAAAAATGTCACCTAATTTTGTCTTTTTTAGGTGCAATGGACATACATAAAATAGTTTTATACTACCCACCAATAAATAAAAATGCTTTTGTCATGTCATCGTATCATTAAAATTGTGTGATTTGATCAAATACATTACCGCTATTTGAATTAGTGTAAAATCTTTTTAGATGCATATCCTTTTTTATCTTTTATTTATAAATTTTTTTACAAATTATGATTTTGATTTTTGAGGGAATATAATTCAGAATTATTAATGAGTTTAAAGAATGTGTAAATAAAATACTATATATGTAACTCCTATTGATATGGTAACCATAAATATATTTGATATGTTGAGGTGTAAGTTTGAACTTAGGACATCTTTTTCATATTTAATGAACGTAAATTTCGACAATAAACTATTTAGAAAAAAATAATATATTTTTTAATAATATATGTCATTTTGGCACATAACACCAATTAAAAAATAATTAATTTTGTATAAAAAAAATATGAGTTTTTACTTTTTAATTTGTTCTAAATGTAAAAGAAATCAGTTGATGTGAATGTGAATTGATTCTTTGTATGTGAATGAGAAACTTTCGAGTGTATAATTGTAAGTAAGTGATGAGTTGCTTTGTACTTGAAAACTCTGAATTTTCCTTGAGCTTGGAGTTCCTTTTATAGACTTCAATGAAACTTATGACAGCTCATATGACCGTTGGGAAGGGTCCAACTGTCATGTGACAGCTTATGGATAAGATCATATTTGAAACAAAAATATTCTTGACCGAACATTCTTCGTTTTTTGGCTTTTGAAGAATGTTGATATGTAGACTTTGTGTCATCCATCATTAGCAGTAATTCATAGTCCTTTTATCACTTGTGCATATATCTCAGAGATAGGCCGAAGTATACACTCCAAGTTCGTTCTTCAATCTAACCCAAAAACTGGAGAATGATCTTTCTTGAATATGGAGAATAATCTTGTTTGATTCATCATGAGCCATAGCTTTTATCCTTTGCATTTTGGAGTGATTCTTTTGCTGAGATGAACCTTGTATTTTCCTTGGAGAATACTGGAAACATAATTGTAAAATCCAGGAGCAATTTTTTCTTTAACAAAGGAGATCATCATTCTTGTTATTTCAGAACTATGGAGAAGGTTTTTGGTTTTTCAAACTTCTATCAAGAACGTTCTTCGTTTTGTTAATATATTTTGCTTCCTCTTTAATGTGATTTTGCTTGTAATGTTTAGTACTTATCATTGATTATCACACTCAAAAACACATGTTAAATCAACATATCATTTGTAATCATAATTAGAATTCTTAATTAACTTTTGTTTGTTTACATCAAAACACTAATTTGAGATTTTGTCTTAACAAAATATTGCCCTAAAAAATGCATGGTACCTGCACCATGGGACCCATTTAAAGCATTCAAAGACAGATGGTGTTCAGAGTCCCCTAATAGGTCTAGTTATGGTATTGTTAAATCGGGTGGGTCGGTTAATTGAGACGGTTCCTCAAATGCATCAATTTAAAGTAACAGGAAATGTTGATTCGAACATTTGTGCGAGAGGGAAAATTTATCATCACAGTAGTAGCACAAACCCTTATCGCGTCGTAGTTGCATTTTTGCTCGGGTAATTTGTTTGACATGGTTGGATTTGGGTGGTGCGTTTGTAGGTTTTGGGTTAGGGTTTGGTAGTAAAAGAGGTAAGGTTGAGGGTTTTGGGAAATGGTATGGTTTTTGTGATGAGGCTTCTACTGGCATAGGCGTGAGGGGAAGGTATTTTTCTTCGAATAGTTTTGCTAGTGCTACGGCTTTGGATAGTGAAATTGGTGATTGAGCAATGACCTCGCGTGTAATATCAGGGTGTAATCCACTGATAAAATAGTTGAGGGTGACTTCAGGGCTAAGACCATCTACTATATTGGCTAGGACAGTGAAGACGGTGTAATGATCGGCAACGGTGGTGGTTTGGATAAGTTTAATAAGTGCAGAGCATAGGAATTCATACTCAGATGGTCCGAATTCCATTTCTAAAGCACGCGTGAACAGAGCCCATGACTGAAATAGACGATTGCCAGATAGCATTTGGAACCAAGGAACAATGTCCTTCTCCATATGTATTGCAACAATAATAAGACGTTGATTATCGGGTGTGGAATAATAATCAAAGAAGTGCTCAGCCTTGAAAATCTAATTTCTGACCTCAGATCCATCAAATCTGGGAAAATCTAGCTTACTATTACGCACCTGAAACGGCGATGGTGAGGAGTTGTCGGAACGAGATCCGCTGTCGGAGGACTGAGAAGCATGCAATAAAGTAATCTGGTTCTCCACATGATCGAAACGTGCTTGGTCGAGGTGTCGGAATGCATATACTCGTACCGGTTGTCATATTCGTCACGAAATTGCTGCAAAGTAGCGTTAATCTCCTTGATAGCAGATTTCAACCCTTTCATCTGAGTGTTATCAGCCATGAGTAAGAAAATGAAAGCACCAAATGTTATGATTCAATTTTGATGCAAGCAGAACAAGAGAATCACTAGTGATAAAATGAACTAAATTTTACAATTAAAAGTACAATTTACTTTAGAGAAATTGAAATACAATTAACGAAATGAAAGTACAAAAAGCTAAGAATGCTCAAAGGGAGAGAGACTGATTTCATCATCCATTCATTTCATGTCCTGGTTGCCATTCCTTGATCTATTTAACAAAGTCCTTGGAATATTTTCTATCAGGAAACTTCTCTCTCATGCTCCTCCTAATTTCCTTGATGAATGGATCTTGTGCCAAGTGTCCTTGCTCATGTGCTACCGTTGTGATTTTGTTGTAATGTTCCTTATAACATATAGTCCCTCAAATTTCAATGGCAAAAAAAATTCAAAATAGGGACTAATTGTGTGGATTGAGGTTGTTCAAGTAAAGCTTAGACTCTTAACATCTAGGATCACAAAATAAGATTTCAATATCATGCATTGTTATGCCAATGGTATGGCGTCCAACTGGGCAGTCATTATAAATGTCTGATGGTTGCTCAAACAAAAAACACATCCAAATTAGAATTTCTGATAAGTTTTAAACTACCAGTTAACGTCAAGATTATTTTGTGGGGGGAGCACCGCCCTAAATATCATGGTGGGCATGTATTGACAATATGTTGAAAAGATTTCACCCATCTCCGACAGTCCAATCACAATTTGTAACCTGATCTAATGCCGAACAACAACGGTTAGTCTCCACAGTTGAACTCGCATTGTTGCATCTTTTACAGTGCCTAGTGCAACTTATATTGCCACAGCACATTTCAGCATCCAGCATCACGATGCAGCCTCACATGGATGCTGTAAATCCCCACCTTCCCTTCTTTGTTGTAAATCCCAACATTCACCAAAATAATCACCTCCACTTCCAAGAACTGATAAACTGTTTCATGTATAGATGATCCAACATACTATTCAATGTTTTGGCACATTCCATAGAAACACTTTTAATTTTGTTCATTCTATTTATTCAATTCAGTTTTCTCTTATTTTCCATCCACCGCACAATTTTGTCAAAAAACACTACAGATCAAATTGTTTCAGTACACAAGTATAATTTACTCAAAAAACAAATTTCAATCAAAAATTCAAAATGGCTTCTCTCTTAAAGTCAATAGTACAGCTAGAGTCAACAGCCAAAATCTAAAATAAAGCTAAAATATTGTAAACAGAACAAATTACAATCTCTTCCTCTCTCTTTTAAAATTAAAAAATTCGACCTGGATATAATCTAGATAGTTAACCAAATGCTTCGGATAAAGAAATCCTCAGCGAACTACCAAACCTTGGGCTGCCTGGGACCCATCCTCTGATATTTTGCTGGCCTGAATAGTACTGATCACATTTGCAATATTTCCCTACAAATACAAGAATGAACAAATAATAATCAGTAACTCAGTTGAAACAAGGGCATTACAATCCCGGCCGGCTAAACTCTATCAAACTACCATCCATCAAGAGTACTGCCATTGTCTAGAACACATATAATAATAGGAATATGTAGTGAAAAATACTACAAAAGAGAAAGCAAGGATTTTTCAGAAACAGAAGGATAAACTATGAACAGTAAAAGTGCATACAAGAGGAGAATAAAAATCACGGTTATGAATAGTTTAAAAAAACCAGTAATAAGTTCCTGAATATAAGGTACTATTCAAATTTCAAGGGTTTTAAAATCCTAAAATCAAATATTGGATTTATGACAGTTAAATTAATAAACAATTAAGCTATTGGATGAAATTCTAAATTGCAAAAAACATAACTTGCTCATATTATTTAGTATTAAAATTAAATTCATGAATTCAATTTCATCCTCATTATTGTTCTATATGCGGTAAAATTTATTTTCCCAAAACGACTGAGTAAAAATAGGGACGCCATAACAAAAAATATTTGCATGCATAATTAAATTTATAATTTTGAAAATTATAGATGAGAAATTATTTACCCTCCATGTCACTAGCTTTGTTCTCAGTGTTTTCCATTGATGCTGACCAAACACCCGATCAGTATGATGACTGCACATATCAACACTTTCATTATGTTGTGTATAATGTTTGAAAATTTGCATCGAATTTACGAAAAAATTGTTGCAACATCAGGTGCATGTCCACATGCCCATAGGGTATAGATAGCCCAAAGAAAAGCAAGAAATTGAGGTAGAACATACCTAACAACTACAACTTGATTCATTTGGTCCATCTTACAGTCAATTAACTTTGCAGTTATTGCTTTAACCACCCACAGTTCAACTTCATCATCATTGATCTGAAAGGGAGTTGCCACATTAGAATAAAACCAAGAAAAAATCCAAATATAAAGCATACAAACGAAATTCAATTTTACCTGAAGTGTGTCCCTAATAAGTTCATACGGAATTTGACCAGATCCATCAGAGCTGAGATCAACCAATGACATCAGCCTCATTTTTGCAATGCATTCTTCATGCACAAGGCCTAAACAACATTATTTCATCGAAATAGTTAAGTAGAAACATAAAGCAAATGAGGTCTGTGCAAATTTAACTATTGATAATCAATTGTGCATGAACAATGTTTACCATAGCTTTGCAATAAGGTGGAATTTGAAGTGTGATAGTCTAAGTATGCATCAAGCCTCTGAGTAAGGAAAATCTTGAGAAGCTGATATAACAAAGCATATTTCGCATCGTTCTCCAGTTGCCCAACAGCAGGCATGTCCAGTAAATCACACTACATGAAAATCAAAATACAACTATATAAATGCTCTACCAAAACTTTCAACACTATGAAAATTTTTATAAAAAATAGCAGACTTAGACATCTAAGCAAGGTAATCAAAACTTGAGATTTCCCTTAGAATCTGGAAGGAAAATATAAATTGGAAATCATGAAATCGCAAGACTGTACAAAATTAATAAAACTCATGCAAATAATTCATTTTATACCCAATTATGCATATATAATAGATAATTATAAATAATTAACACGTTAAAAAGATTAAAATATATTGAATATTACTAAAATTAAATATTATTACATGAACAAATTTCATTATTTACATTTTTTATTTATTACAATTTTGATTACATTATTGTTAATCCAAAAGGCAAACAGAAGTTCTAAACTAAGCTGACATGTAAAAACAGGAAAGTGACTTCATCGCCTTACCAGAAGATATTAACTATGATTGAATGTGGGAACCCAAAACAATAATTTTGTGCAAGTGTCTAATTCTTATCATTACACAAGTTACCTGATTTTGGGCAATTGTTTAATTCTTATCATTACACAAGTTACCTGAAATACATCAGGTGCCCTAACAAAATCTACAATTGCACGCACAGCCTCCTCCTTGGCTTCACTCAAAACTTGAGCATCTTCTCCAGAAAAAGTTGCTAGATAATCAGTCAGGAACTTGAAAGAATCCTTTGACGTGCTGGGATAAAAATGCAACACTAATTAATTAATATCCTTTTATACTAAAAAATAGAGATTGTGGTATGATAACAGACTACTGACCCAATGGGTAGTGATACAGATGAAAATAAAATATTCTATTGGTGCTAAAAAGAATGAACTTCACGTTATACCTTTTGTTTTCCTTCAAAACATTAGAGATCGTAAGAAAGAGTTCTCTCTGTTCTGGAGTCCCAATTTTCCACTCTTTCAAGAAGCTATCAATCTTTTTGAATGAAGGTATAATGTATTCAGTGACTTTCCCATCAATGGCAAAATTCAATGCCTTCATGTAGACATAAAACTGACAGTATGGAGTCTCCAAAAGATTATACAGATTGATCAAACTGCAAAGAAAGGAGAAGATGTATTTAAGAAACAAAAAAATTAAGTAGTCACAGTAGCATGCATTACCAGAACTTCTAAAGCAAGCAGGATGTAATATTACATCTTCAATCGCACTGCAGGCTTTTCATTTGGCTGCTGAACTAATTTTGCAGTTATAACTTTTACAATCTCCATCACTTCATCTGGATTCTCAGCCTTTGTAACAAGATTGCAGATAATGGTGAAGATGGACTCTACGTCTGGCATAAGAGATAACAGATTATGTTAGCACAGGCACATTCTGACCAGCACCCATATTATCATGCCAAGCAATTTTCCGTGCAACATCACATTGGATTCTAAACTAGAATGCTAAATAAAAGCATTACAGATAAAAGCCACAGATGCAACATCATAAAACAAAAGGACCGACAAAATATCACATATCAAGTAATCAACAATGCTATATTTAATCAAAACTATTAGAACTGGAAAATAAATCCCAGCTAAAATTAGATTATGGTACGACATATTTACACCATATAGGATTCAGCTTTTTCACCATAGAATTGTAAAAAGAATGCAAAAGGAATGCAATACCAATTTACCATGACAACGTAATACCTCATGATTCAATTCAAGGAGTATATATCAAGCAAAAAGAGCATTCTACCTTTTTCAGAAATCTTCGAGAAAATCAATTCAGCAGAAGTAATCATCAATGTTGCCAGCTCCAACCACTTTCCCATAGCAATGAATTCTTCAGCCTCCATACAGAGTCTGCTAACTTGCGGCTCAGAAACCTGACAAACCAAGACAGTATTAATAGAAGCACAAATGACAAACAAAATCAAAGCAAGAACATAATCATCTGGTATCAAATACAATAAATTCATGATAAAAAGCGAATCCAATATTAGCATTGATTCCTTCAACTTTTCTCATTCCCTAAAAATAATCACAACAAATCAAAAAGACCAATGAAACATCAAAAGATTATCATAAATTTCTAAAACAAACTAAAATGATAAATGACAACTTCTAACAAACACGCCTTCAAATTAGAAAAAATCATCAAAACTATAAACAGAACACAAACACAAATTTCGATTTTGACGTATACACAGCGCACTGTGAATACAAACACATTCAATGTAATCACAAAAACAAACGAACATTTTCCGAAACATCACATATCAGAAATTTCTAGAACTAAATTGATAAATGACAAATTTTACAAACACGCCTTAACTTGAGAAAAAATCATGAGAACATTCACCAGAAAACAAACACAAATTTCGATTTCGCGTATACACAACGCTAATTACAAACACATTCAATCTAACACCAAAAACTAATAAATTAACAAAATCAACGAACAAATTCCACTCATATGTACAAGTTTTTACAATCGAAAAAAACGACGGCGTTTTGAACGAATAGGAAGAAAATGTGATCGATGCGGGAATGGAGAGTGTTACCTCAGGACCAGCATCAGCCCAGGCAAGCTCGGAGGCTAATCGAACGACGGAAAGAGCGGCGTCTTCTTCGGAGGTTGGAACCACCGTAGTCATGGTTTTTTGTGCGGCGGTATTCAAACACTAGCAATCTCGCACAGCACACGAATTACAAACACGAGTGAGTAGTGGCAGAAAACCCTAGCAACTTATTCTTTCTGGTTATTTAAATTTGCTTACTACAGTAGTAATAGTAATAATATTTGGACCGTAAAAAACAATGTACCGAACAAAAAATATTGTGAAAAACAAATTTTGGTGGCATCCTTTTGGAAAAGAAAATATGTTTTGTGGCTCTTATAGTACATGGTAATAATAATTGGACTATTTTCTAAAAACTTTGGACTAAATAAAAATAGATTTAATTTATATAGAGTTGATGTAAATAATTTTTATAACGACAATCAATCATAAGTTTATATTATTAAAAATATTTAATTTTTATCTTAATTATTTTTAAAATTTTATATATGAATGATTATAATATATTCAGTTTAAAACTTTTTATATTAATAATATTAAAAATAATATTTAAAAATAATATTTTGGACTTGTACCAAAAAATATGAAATTACAAATATATTGTTCAAAAGTAAAACACTTTTCTGAAAAATAA
>JBBPBP010009778.1:2726444-2740606 GCA_037974735.1 Cicer chorassanicum | reverse complement strand
TGAGTTTTGTTTGTTTTATTTTGATCTCTTACTTACAAACATTCAACATTTTGACATCTCAAATTGTTTTTGTTCTATTTTAGTTTCTTGAATTACAAACATTAAATATTTTAGTCCTTTAAGTTAGAAACATTAAACACTTGGTCATTTCTAATAGTATTTAACATTGTAACATAAAAGACCAAAATGTTTAATTTTTAAAAATAAAAAATTAAAATACCAAAATATTTTATGTTTATTATTTACGGGACTAAAATGAAACAAAAACTATTTAAGGGACTAAATTGTCTAATGTTTGTAATTTAAGAGACTAAAATAAAAAGAATAAAACTTAAGAGATCAAAATAAAGCTTAAAAATATAAGAGACAAAAAATGTAATTTATCCTAATTTACGACAAAAATGTAAACTTTGCAACCTAAAAGTGTGTTGAGTGTCTCAAAGTTAGTTATATGAATCATTTCTGCCTCAAAATTAGTTATATGAATTATTTCAAGATTAGGTATATGAATTATTTCGTTTATATGATGATCCACTCCTATCTAATTTTGTGACTTTTAACTCACATTTAATCATCAAAGTGAAGGCAAATCAAAATATCACTTACTCCGAATAATGCACTTTTTCATATTTAAGTACTTTAGCATTATCTTAAATGATCAAGAGTGCATTTAAGTAGTTAGATTTGTGGGAAATTCAGCTCCGTAACACATTACAACAATTAATCGTTGGACCTATAAGCTAATTGATTAGATCACAACTAATAAATTAGACAAGTGGTGTTAATGGTTTAAGACACTAAAAATCTACAAAATTGCAATTGTAATTCATTTCACAACAAATTAGTACTAGTGAGCTTGACCAATTAAGTATCTTCTCCCTAGTAGTTTAGACTTTGATTTATTTCATTCAAACCACTCAAATACAAATAGGATCGGCTCAACAAATTCAGAGACCTAAAATAAAATTTAAAATGAGATCTTTTAAATACGACCAACAATAAAATTAAAGGTTTAAGACGGCTATTTTACTTGCAACCCCTTGAGCCGGCCGGCCTTGCATTCAAAGGAGAAAAAAAGAAAATCAAAATTGAAAATATTTTTATAAGTAAATTTAAAATGTTGATAGAAAGTAGATTACAGAGTTAGCATTATGATATTATAACACAAATATAGATAAAAGAATAATTCTGAGCCACTAAAGCTCATACATTACATTACATTACATACAAATATAAATTCATGAACTCAAACACATAATTGAACATCACAAGAGGTCTATGAATCAGCTCAGTTCCTTACATTAAAGCCACTTCAACATTGTCAATAGTTTCACTTGCACAAGAAACAAGTCCACTGGTCTAAGTACAAGCAATAATATCATCTACTTTATATATGGTAGTTTTGAATGAAAAAAGCACTCTTCAAAGTCACAATAGTGAATTAGTTACTACTAGGAGGACCACCAAAGAGATAATCTAAGGAAGATCCACCACCAGGGGCAGCATGAACTTTGGTCGATGGTCGATCCTGCACCCAAAAGGAAAAAACCATGATTAAGAACAAAAAATTATTATTCGATAAGAGTTTGGTCTACGAGGTAAGTAAAATTTGACTATGAATTATTTTAGTCAGGTATCAAACTCAAGTACTGCCAGAACGATTTCACCTAGCTGAAACGCTTTAACCACTTGTGTCCCACTATTTGGTTCTATGTTGAATTCACTTAAACACTCAAATGACAATTGAATTTGTGTTTCTGTTAAAAGGTCGCCATTTGGTTCTAAGCGAAAAAATAGCTGGTTTTTCAAATTTTGCTATGCTACAATACTAGTGTCTTATTTCCTAAGCATTATAGAAATGAAATTGGAAGAGGGAGGGAGAGGAAGGAATCTTAATTCTTAAGATTGATGTTTGCATTGTTAGGTTCTCTGTCTACCAGAATCAAATAATTCAGATTAACGAAACTGCCAATTTAAGAACATACTGTAAACATAATCTACAGATATTAACCAAGAAAAATTAAGAAATCATATATATATAGTGCATATTATATCAAATTCCTCTATGCTACAATTCTAGAGTGCCACTATAAATGTTAATTGAAAACATTTTTTACTAAATAGCGTATCATAGAACAATAGCAATTTGTTCAGACTCCGTTATGCTATAGCTCTACTATAGTCGCTATTTGACAACATTGACTCCAATCGATGAATAGCTAACTATGCAGTACAATTCAAATGAAAACTAAAAGTTGATGAAAGCCATACAGTGAGGAAGTTGCCACAGTTTTGCCCGTCAGCGCGATGGTAATTGTTTTTGAGACAACCAGGAATTCCAGCAGGAATTTCCTTATCAATTGGTGGTGAAGCAACACCAACACCGGATAGTGAAGCAACACTAGCCGGTGAAGCAACACCAACACCAGCTAGTGAAGCAACACTAGCCGGTGAAGCAATGCTAGCATTTTGACTACCCCCACCATTTACAGGTTGAGCCGGTGAAGCAACGCTGGCATTTTGAGTACGCCCACCATTTACAGGTTGAACTCGATTGTTTGCACTTTGAATATTGTTGCCAGACTCTCCGGTGCCAAAGAGATAACCCAACGAACTCTGACCGCCACCGCTACTGACTCCTCGGCCCATTTCCTGTCAGCTCAGAACTTGTGTGGCAAAACCTACATAGCATCATCACATTTCCTTTTTAAAATAGTACTAGTGTCATTAAGCTGCTATTTGACAATTTTTACTAAATAGTATATTGTGAAACAACAGTGATTAGTTCAAATTCTACCATGCTACAGCGTTACTATAGCTGCTATTTAACGACACTGATTCAAGTGGACAAAATTGCATTAGTGATAAGAGAAAAACGGCATTGGTCCCGTTTCGCAGATTTTACAAAGTAATCAAAATTTCATCTCATTGTATCTCTTCTCGATCTCATTGTGTCTCTTCTAGTTTCATCTGTACACTACTTTGTGTCTAGATCAAGTGAAACAAACCCAAATAATTGGACTTAAGTGGTTAATGAGCTTTAGTTAAAGACAAATCGATCAAGAGTACCCGAGCTTAAACAATCTTTGGTCAGTTGTTACTTATTTCTCAGTCGAATTCTAGATTACCGGAAGATTAACACACACAAAATAAATCCATGTAAAACAAAAAAACCAATCCTTTCCTTTAAACAACCACTAAATGACATGCTAAATCTCAGAACAAGTTTACCACCATCAACAAATTCAAGCTAAAGAAACTAGTTTGAGGTAAATTAAGCATGAAAAAACACAGACAAGAACATGCAACAAAACAGTTATCCTAAAATAAAATTTGATAAACACCATCATCATCATCACCCTCACTAAAAACTAAAATAAAAAAATTATCAAATCTAATCTTAAAAGAAAAAGAAAAAAAAAAACTAAACCCCACTAATTTTTTTAGAGTGAAAATTAAAACAAAAAACAAAAATTAATCCAAACAGGCATTGAAGTAAAAAACAAAAACAAAAAACATCATGAGTTAATAAGAGACATTATCATTGTACAGTAGAAAACAACAAATGAAACATAAACAATGAAAAGCCAAAAGTGTAATTGGGTAGTTCATGGTGTAGATCTAAATGAAAACCAATATAGAAATGAGATCTAATTGTGTACCTTCTTGAGCAATGAAGTCGGTGATGTTAGAAGTAAACCACACTATGAAGCAGTTATGTTAAAAATAGATATTTATTCTGGAGCCAAATATTTTGAAAAAAAAAATAATAGACAATAATTTTTATCTTCAAATTGTTATTATAACAGCAAATCTAGTTTTAAAGATAGACGGATTCTACTAAGGCGGTGAAAGGGGTTCAAAATTTCAAAGATAAATAAACGTTGTATCATAAAAGTAAAAGTTTATAATCCTGTTATTTTTCTGATGTAGATAAAGTGTTTTATCAATCATCTTCGATAAAAATAAGTATGTGTCGTTCAAAATTGTACTTTAAAAATAACATAAACTCACACAATACCACAAGTGATTTAACATGGTGTTTAGTAAAAAAAACTTATAGCTACAATTTGAATTAAATGCCAGTTTCTCTAGTTCTATTTAAAAGAAGGAAAAAAATCAAAACTAATGGATATCTTTATTGTCATAAATTTTAAATATATTCTTGTGAAAAATTATGAAATATTAAATATTCTCATGACAAATTCAAATGTTGTAGATTTTTTCTCCAATAAAAAGTAGTAATTTTTCAAAAAAAATCTTCAAAAATTCTTTTTTTGAAATAATATAACGACGACGGGATATACATATTAAATAAGAAAAAGTGAAAAATTTAAATTCGAATTTGAGTCATTTACATATCGATATTCTTATAATTATCAATTAAATTGTATTTACGGAACTCAAAAATAAGCTCAAACATCCATTGAACTGTGGTTGTAGATAAAAAAACTCAATAAGTTGAGCTGACTTCTTAAAAATAAAATAGAAAAAGTTAAGCTTGTGCTTGGGGCCTACCCTTGTCCATGGATGGACCAAGTTAAATAATGGCTCTCACATGCATCAGCTTTTGTTTTGGGTGTGATCCTTTAGGATGGGTGTGTCTATTGTGAAAGTTTGCTTGCTTGGTGAGTTGCATTTCATGGCAACTTTGCCTTAGTGGCAAGCAACAAATGGAATTGGATTCTAAAACAAAAGTGAACTTAGGTTATTGCGAAAAATTCAAATCATATAGATAAAGAGTTATATAATGTTAATAAAGAGGTGTATCTCTCATTTTATAAGTCATTTTTTTAAATTCAATACAAAAAAATCTATAATGATATTAGAGTCTACTCAATAAATTATAATAAATTTGTTCAATATTTATTTGAAGAAAAAATTACGTTTTTTTATAAATAAATAAAAAGTGGCATTTAACATGGATTGATATTAAAGTTGTTCATCATTGATTACACAAGATTAATGGTTGGATTTTATAATTCTGTCAAATCTTAACATGCTTCTAAACAAATCTTACCTTTGTAATTCTTTTTGTGGATAGGTTACAGTAATTACTTGTTCGTTTCATTGGATTGGTTGAAAACAAGAACATGCATAGACATCATTATTTTGATTGGCTGGAGTAAAATAAACCATGGGAGCAATTGGAGGGAGAGGAAAGCAAAAAGAGATGCAATTTAGTGTGAGAGAAACATAATAAGATTTAATAGAATTCACCATTGATCTTGTGTAGTCTATGATAGATAACTTTAACATTAGTCTATGTTAAATGCCACCTTAAAAAAATATTTTTCATGTTTTAAATACATTTGTTTAAATTTTGTTTTTTATAATATATCAATGGTAAATACACGAGACATTTTGGTTTCAAAAATAGAGATGTTAATAATCAAAAAATCAGTATCCGAAAAACAAAAACAAAAAATCAATTATGGCATGCACAATACAAATTTTTTTCATATTAAAGAAACAAAATAACTAAATTGATCGACCAAAATATAGTGACACAATTAACCTTATATAATTAAACGAAACAAAGAATTGTTTTGTATTCACACGGGACACTTACATTTCTATGTGTTAAAAATATAGTAAAACATACATATTTAATTTTGTAAATTTAGTTCAATTTTCGCTTAGATGTTTTAAGTTTTTTTTATATATAATAAATTATGCATACGTTTCTTTAAGTTTGAATTTTTTTTTCGAATTGCTGTCGTGAAATGTTAAGATATAATCAAACATCACAACATGTTGATTGTCCAAACTACTTTGTATATGAATGAAATTAAAGACAATGATTATGTATATATATATATTTATTACTTTGTTTTTAAAGTTATACGTGAATTTAAATTATTGTAGAGAAAATCAAGAAATATACATCACTTATAAAATTCGATTAATGTTGTTTGAATGATTAGTATGAGAGACATATTCTTGTAGTATTTGATAGAATTTCAAATGATCAAATGCTTTCAATTGAATTAATTATTATCAAAATTGAAATAAATGACTAACGGTGCAAATTTAATGTAACTTAAAAATCAAATCGAGATAAAATAAACTTAAAAAACTTAAGTATGAAATGAGATAAACTTAAAGAACTATAGTTGTAATTTTTCTTAAAATATACTTGTTTCTAAGAGATAAACACTTCCAAAATTCCTATTAAAACCCAAATTCTGTTGTAAAAAAAAAACGACTTTGATGGCCTTTTTTATTTCTCATTTTTTTGTATATCTTTGTTTTGCTTACAAATTAAATCTTCAACACCGTTGGGTTCAATATTCAAAAATAAACCGAACTAAAAATAAAAAAATAGTTGGGCCAGCCTTTTTTCTATTTGTACAGATTCTTTTTTAAGAGTCCAAAATGAATTTCTTTACTTTCTTTTTATTAAAAACAAACGGACTCTCAACAAAGTAGCATTCAAAAGACCTAGTAAAAAATAGGATTGGGTAGATTTTTCCCCACCCCAATGTCCTTCAACTTGGTCAATTTAAAGGTATATTTGACAAAAAATAAAAAACACTTTTAAATTGGCTAATTAGAGGTGTTAAATGATAATATAGGAAGGTGGAAACAAGAAACCATATAAAGATTGAATAAGTTTCTTTTTACACGAATGGGCTCAAATAGTTCAAATCCAATTTTCTTTAAACAAATAGACTCAAGATGGTTTAAATAAAACAAATGAGAAAAAAAATTAAAAGGGAAGATAAAATTTGGTGTACATAACATTTTTAGTATCTCAAAAAACTTTCTCGAGGATTTTTTTTATCGTAGAAGAAATTGTTAATACCACAAGAAACTAACACATACAACTCCGAGTTCCAAGTTCGAACTCAGGACATGATGTCCAATCTAACAATATCGACATTATGCTAGTTGAATTAGGACTTAAGGACAATTTCTAAGAGATTTTAATTTCTAAAAAAAAACTGAGTTCTCTATTTTTTGAAGTTATTTTCAATTTGGACTTCATTTATGTGAGCTTGGTGGAGGGGTATTTTCAAAGACTTTTGGGTTAATTTTATTGGTAGCTTTTTTATTAAGTTTCACATCGTTACTTCTTTTTATGCAGAGTTATTGGCAACATAATTGACTATTTAAATTGCTTCTTATAAAAAAAAATTCGAGTTCTCTATTTTTTGAAGCTATTTTCAATTTGGACTTCATTTATGTGAGCTTAGTGGAGAGGTATTTTCAAGGACATTCGGGTTAATTTTACTTATAGCTTTTTATTAAGTTTCACATCGTTACTTCTTTTTATACAGAGTTATTGGCAACATAATTGACTATTTAAATCTTGACTTTACCTTTGTTTAGAAAGCGAGTCTTTATTCGTGGTTGGCTCTTTTAAAAATCATAACTTTAGATCCCCTGACAGTTGATGAAAAAATGGAAAAAATGTTTTTTTTTTTCTTTCTTTCTTTTGAGAGATGTGAGCTTCAAGGTGTCTCACATTTATAGAAAAGACAATGTATGTGCAGATAAATCGACAAATCATAGAATCACTGCTTCTACTTTACTTTGGTGAATTATTTACCACAATTTATTAAGGAAGACTTCTTCCGTAATAGATTTGATCTTCATAATTATCGTTTTCTTGATGTATTTATTTTGAGATTTGTTTTTATTTGCCCTACACTTTTTTCTCACTATCATGGCACAACCGAGAAGAGCTTGGAGTATGTATATAATAAATAAAAAAAGGAATTAATTGAGTAGGAGTGAGAATAAGTCAAATCGATCATCAAAGACCTACATTAAGTCATATTTTTTAAAAATGATAAGGCTAAGACTTTTTGAGAAGTCAATTTAACTAAAAATGTTACATTCCACAAAAAACTTTTAGGTATGTTTAAGTAAATATAAATATTTTTTATTATAAAAATGTCTTTTAAGCATGCTTTAACTTCCGATTGATGGATCTAACCCAATTTATTATTCTCTCACTATCATAATGAGTATCACTTTGGGTCATTTAAGACATATGAAAAAATGACTTTAAATAAAAGAAAAAGAGTGGTAATTTTACTAAATTATTTTTATTAACTATTGATGTATTTTTCATTATCATAAATACAAAGTGAATTATAATGCTTCGAAAGTAATGTACATAATAACATTAATTGAAAGATACAATAGGTAAAAATAATTAATGTTCATTACATTTAAAACTTAAAATTTCATTTATTTTGCGACTTTTTTTTTTGCTAACGCATTGTGAGATAGAGGGAGTATATCCTAAGATCGGACCTTACATGGCTTTTTCTGAATTTTTTATAAATCTAATTGTGAAAGTCAACACTCCATGTGAGGTCAATAAAATCAATCATGTTGTGTAGCAAGTGGGAGTTAGAAGTCTCATATTGTTTAGAAATGTGATGGTTGAGCAACATATAAGTGAGATGACACATAAACTCATTGTCTTAAGGTTTTGAGTTAAGATGTAGTGTCTAACTCACTTGTGTGGTTGCTGTTGGCCTAATGTGGGTCATCCCCTGAACTCCCCTCATGACCCAACAGTGGTATCAAAGCCAATGGTTACTAAATGAATCGACTCCTTGTATCGAAAGTCTTCCTGATCAAGGTGTTCAGACGACGTATCCCGTTGATGTGTATAAGTTAACGAGGGTGCAAGTTTGTGTGAATGAAAAAGCTTTCGTTTGAGAGGAACATAAATGAATGGAATTGACTCACACTTGAGAGGAGCAACATATAAGTGAGAGGACACATAAACCTATTGACTTAAGGTTTTGGGTTAATATGTGGTGTCCAATTCAGTTATGTGGTTGTTCTTGGTCAAATGTGGATGATGCTCCGAACTCCCCTCACGATCCAACATATCCGATTAAGTCATTGAATTATGCAGTTGAATCGAGATCGATGAAGCAATCATCAATCTAGTTGTACATACACTCTAAATTCCTAACTGAATTGATCACAAGTATGATTCTCCGGTTGAATCGATTTGACCGGACGATCCGATTTGAGCCAATTATTAAACACTCCATAGAATTGTTAGGTTAAAGCTAAGGCTAAAACGGAATTTCTTTTACATTTCTATTTTCATTGATATCATATGTGAGAGAATATAAAGTGAAGAAACTTCTTTCTAAGTTTCTATTTTCTAGTATGCAATTATAACCTTTGAGCATGCCATTGTACCTTACAAAATCATTGTTCTACTATAATGACTCTACACAATACATATGTTTAGTCCTTTTGGTTCTTTACCCATACCTTACTATTCTATTTTCGTCTTAATTTTATTTCATCATTTCTAACTTGAAGTAACGAATTTATAAAAATATACAGTGATATATACACATGATAGCAATCATTCTCGTTACAAAGCACAAATTCACAATAACCCTTTACATTTACAAAATCATATTCTTCGATGATAATAACATCAATAAGTTTTGTGGATTTAGATCTCTTATTTTGAAATTCAATATAAAGAATACATTATGTTGGAATTTTTATTATTTATATATATATATATATATATATATATTAATTTGTGAAATTAAAGTAATTTTGATAATGAAATTATCAATAGTTTTTTTTCATGTTGAATTTCAACATTAAAAAATCCAAATCCCCAATCCTAATGAATTTCAACATAAATTCATAAGTTAATTACGATCCTACCATGTTTGCTATGCAAATTTTCTATTGTTTGGGAATAGGACTATTGCTTTGCAAGCAAACAAAATAAAAGAAACAAAATTGAAGCAACATGATATCATCTTATCTTTAGCCAAAAAAATTGGAACTCTTAAGAGATGATGGGAGCATGTGACACTGTGTGCAGTTTGGTCCCACTGCCTTGTCAGTTTATATATTTCTAACCTTTTGAATTTAACAAATCATTCATCATTATGTCATTTTTTAGTAAACAAAAGTTTAGTAAAGTTAGGTCTCAAAATTCGTCATAGTTCAATAGACCTTAACACATAAAGAGAGTTATAAATACTTATATGAGTCAATTATTTATAAACTAAATCAATATTTATTGATAATATGCAATTTTTATATCATTTTGAAAAGTATTTATATGCATTATTCATATAATTTCTTTTATACATATATTTAATTAAATCAAATTATAATGTAACTTGTTTAGTTAATTTTTCAAAACGTCACTACAAATATCTACGTAAAAAAATCTGATTAAATACATATATGAAATAGTTTTATACCAACTATACATACAGCTTATAAATTTCATACTATTTTAATTTAAATATTCAGTCAAATGTGTTGCATTAAAAGATTGTAATTTAAATATTGTCAATAATTCTTAGTACACGTGATAACTATTATTGATACCCACTTTCTGCTCATAATTTTTATACATTAAAAACTGTCTCACAATTCAAAAGTTTTGCGTATGCTAGTGATCAATTAGCTAGGACCACAAATCTCCATTTTGCAACTTCCTTTGTCTTCTTAAAATATTAAAATAATATAGTTCAATTATTCGAATCATGTAATGAAAGTGAAAGATTTTTGTTCCAATATGAACCAAAAGGCACATATCCATTAAGAAGTAATTAAACATCACTTCACATATTAAATCATTGAGATCAAACAACATGACCTCACCTTTCTCATCATACCCAAAAAATTGCCTACATTGGAAATCTTATTTGATAACGAGTTCCTTGAAAAACTTTTTTGATATATCAAAATGTTAGTGAAACATTTTTAAAATAGAGATTAATTTTTTTTATTCGATGTAAATTTTTTTACACAATCGATATATTATGACTAATTATATATATGACTTTAAGAGTAATTACGACAAAAGTTAACCATCACAAATAATTTATAGTTGCAATCAATTGACAATATAATTTTATTTTTTTTATATTTACAATTGTATATAATTTTTTTAACATAATAGAAGTTTTAAATTATACTTGAATCAAATAGTATAAGATGAACTGAAGTGGAATAGAATAAATTAGACTAGATAGATTTTCAAAATGTATGTAATTTATTTTCATTCCATTTAACTCTATTACACTATACACTATCAATCTAAACATATCTTAAGAAAATAGATATTTATTCATTCTAAAATATATATGGATTTGAAATTTAAATTAACAAGATAATATAATTTGATCAATTTATGAAAAAAATGCACTTATTTGCTAAAAGATTCTACTGATTAAGTGGTGCACGATCTAGAATATAATGTTCCAGACTGTTTTAAAGATTTCGTACTGTCTCCATAAACAAACAAGAGTATTTTTAGCATATATTGTCTTCACTCACATACTTTATGGAAAACTTTCAGGAAGGTCACCCATTCAAAGAGTGATTTAAGTCAAACACATTTAACTATAAAGTTCTTATGTAACGGGTCACTGAAAAAAAAAAAAAGATGAACCTTGTTAGTTTAGGGATGCATATCAATCCTTATAAGCCTTCCTTCAACTGTATAGTTTCATACCTACACGGCATATGAATCTCTCATTCATATGTGATTTGGTTCGTTCATGTGTCTTTTTCCCTAGAAGCATTCCAAGAGTCGTTCATTGTGTGTGTCTTGTGCCTCGACGATCACTATCTGCTTTGTTGACCTCATACGTCACATGCCCACCAACTTCTACTTGGCTTATCTACGAACCACATCATACTGGAAGAGGTATGCTTTGATACTATTTGTGACGCCCCAAACTGCTTAAAGAATTTCCTACTATCCCCACAAATAAACACGAGTCTTTTCACCATGTTTTGTCCTCACTCGCGTACTTTTTGGAAAACTTCCCATAAGGTTATCCATCTAAAGAGTGCTCCAAGCTAAGCACGCTTAACTGTGGAGTTATTATGTAGTGGACCACTGAAAAGAAGATTCATCTTATTAGTATAGGTAGTACATATCAATCATTATAAGTCTTTCTTCTACCTTATAATCTCATATCTACACGGCCTTCGGATCCCTCTCATTCCAATGTGATTTAGTTCGTTCATGTGTCTCTTTTCCTTAAAAGCGTCTCAAGAACCGCTCATTGTACGTGTCTTGTACATCGACGACCACTCCCCGCCTCGTCAACCTCAGGCATCACATGCGAAATATAACAATTCTACAATGTAGGAAAGACAACGACAATTAATTTATTTTCGACGTAAAATTCCGCAAAAATCAAAACTTTAAATTTTACGTCTCTTCTCTTGTTAACAAATTAGACTTAGAGAACTATTATTGCGCAAACTATCACTAGATGATATGCTTGATAGTGGTAGTAAATATTTATCAAGGAGGCTATCTCATCTATCTTATTGGATTATCACTTTCAAAAATTATTTGCAAGGCATTTCTTCCTTTTAGTGGTGATATCACGAATTAAATTCTTCTTCATGGCATTAAATATAGTTTAATTTATATTATCATTTTAGAACCGAATATGACATAATATATATGTCGGATAAAAAACGTAATTAAATTAAAATTAAGATAATATTTGATTGTTTCTTTTATGTGTTTTGTTGACGAAGGTAAAGCTTGTGGTTTATTATCGACTATTAATTGGATTCACAATCTATATCTAGAAAATGTAGACTACAAGCTAGATTTCAAACGGATAGTGGACAACTTTCATTCGTTCAGAAGTCACAACTGATGTCTCGAAGTTCGATGTTATAATCACCTATATTTAACGTTATTGTTTTAATTCTTTTCAAAAATTCGTATATCAAATAATTTATAATTAATGAAATGGTTTGAATTTACTTATCTGAAAATAATATACATTATTATTGATAAGTTATTAACTATATTTTAATATAAGCGAATTAGATAAATAAATCTTATATGTTAGGCTAATCTCATTCAATTGCCGTACAATTATTTGGATAGGTCAATCTTATATTAGGCCAATCTTCCATCATAAAATAAAGGAATGAACCTTTGATGTGATCATTTAATATTCACTTCAAATTTAAATATACTTGGATTAATGAAGAGAGAAAAATTGGTCTACTATTCTTTTAATATTGTCTAAAATAGATAATTGAATCGCTAAAGCACATGGTGTGAACCTTAGGAAACATCACGTGCCAATCATATACTAAAATAATGGGGTATATAAAGCTTCTTAATTGGACTGTTGCTTATAAGTTTTAATTCTCCATGATCAAAAGTAAGCTCGTGATTCTTCAACTTTTTCCATGGGGTCGTGGATGAGTTTGAAATCTTCTCAATTTAATAGTCACTTATTTTTATTAAGTACATGATGAGTCAGACTATCTATGTTTAATGAACTACCATTAGTTGTTAAACTATTTAATAGTCTTATTAGATGGTTAACCTAGGATTAAAAATCAAAATGAAAAAGTGGATAGTTTGTGTCTCTATCACCAACTATCTTTTGAATTCTAATTAAATATACATCATTCTTGATCTATCTCTTTAATTATAATCGTATATATGCTATAACTTATATCTAGGACTATTCTATTAAATTCCTTCAATAAGATAAACTAAGACAAATAGGTGTTGAACATAGGTAAAAATTAAGGGAATGCATCAAATTGCAATTGAGGATAAACATTTAAGACTCAAATGACTCATTTTAAAAGTGGGAGACCAAAATATTCAAATCATGATACTTTAGGGACAAAAAATGGATTTAGCCCAAAAATTAATAGCAAATAACTTCTTTGTCTGATCAACCTAAAGGTATGTATGGCTTCAATTTCCTAAATGGTAATTCTATTTCCTCTCTTTTTATTTTGTTAATTGTTAATCCGACCATGTTAATCGGTTCTTTCACATGCACTATTTTTTTTAAATATCATATACACTAATCTCATAATTAAGTGATTTAATTTTAGTTTTATAAAAAAATATTTAATTTAAGTGATATAATTATATTAAATAGATTTACTTACTTATGAATCAAACTTTGATGAATCATATTCATTTTCATTGAACAAGTGAACTTAGTCCAAGAAAAAGGTTACTTGTGTGTTGATGTTGTATTTTGAGATGCAATTTGATCTTGTATATAAATTATATTTAATTTATATGCATCGACAATATATATAAATTAATTTTTTTTAATAGATAAATATTAATAAATTTGTGTTTATCTTAGTTTTTTGAATTTGATTAAAAATAATAATAATAA
>JBBPBP010009778.1:2694453-2717843 GCA_037974735.1 Cicer chorassanicum | reverse complement strand
ACTTTAAATGCATTATAATATTGACTAAACATTTGTAAAAAAAGTATTTTCTAGAAATTTCTTAATTTTTTTGCAGAAAGTGTTTTTTCTCACCATTGAGCAATTTCTAAAAAAATAATAAATAATAGTAAAAGTTATTAACAATTTGACATGAACATTTTTTAACTCATATCATTATTAGACTTTTAAACAAGTGTTAAAAAATATTACACAAATTTGATCTTTTAAACTCATTATAAGACTGATCATCGTAAAAATGACAAAATATCGAATAATTTTATCTTTGAGAGGTTGACTTATCCCTTAAATAGGTGGAATATCCAATCTTTTTACAATTGAGTTTGACCTATCCTTAAATAAGTTATTTTAGTAATTAAACTCTTTAGAACCATGTTACCGACTATTTTAACACCACTTCACTAATTTGACAAGAATTCTTAATTAACATAATAAATGTTAACATTATTGAGTCAAAAAAATAATATTGACATTATAGTGCCTTTTGGTTTGTTTCTTTTTTTCATTTTCCACCTCATTAATTCACTACTACTATAATGCCAGCTTTGCCATAGAAAAACACAAAAATACAGATAAGTGAAATCTAATAACTCATCCAATTAAATATTTAATAACATGTGGTACTGTCTGGAAGAAGTGGCAACATGGGACCAAAAAGCTTTTGGCGAAAATGATTCATCTTTTAAAGTGTTTTAATTTCCTTTTAATTTTTCCTATTTCTTATGTGAAAAAGTTTTAATAGATTGAGTTTTATAGGTTTATCAGAGTCAGAGTAAAATATAAGACAGAGTCATAATAGACCTCAAAATTCAAAGTACATTGATAAAAATTGATAACAAAAGTTAAACGCGCGTCCATATAAATTATAAATCAATTCTTTATCAACTGAACAAACTTTTGTAACTAAATTTTCTTATTCTCTAATTTAACATTTTGGAAATGCTAACGGTCCTAACATATTATAGAGTTGGTACCTGTCTAGTCTTCAATGATACTTGGGGCTACACAATGGACCACACTTCATGAAATGTATATCTACAAAATACCACACAGCCAAACATATAGCTTGGCAGTGAACCAGTCTTGCTGCTGGTTAGATTGGCATAGCATTAGATCATTTAATGATCTATTTTATTTATGCAATGTTCTTCAATTCCCATTTTCACATTTGTTGTTTAAGGTTAAATATTGACCATGCAGAAAAGTACAATACAGGGACATCAATAATGCATCTGGTATTAAAATTTTTTTGTTGTATGTAACTTATCTCATTGTGGAAAATCAACTTGTAAAGTATGAAAGATGTCTATTATTTATAAATATTTTTTAGGTCATATCTCATTTAATATGAGATTTATAACACATCATGTCACGTTTAAAACTAAATATCTGAAGCGTGGCATGAATGATCTCAAATAAACTACCTTAAAATTTGATGTTGAGTATAATTTGATCAACAAAACCAATTTATAAGGTGATGAATACCTTCAAGTAATAAATACTATTTATATCCCATAAATAATTTAATTGGTGAATTAAATGACACCAAACAAGTTTTAAGAAGAAACTCTCATATTTAAACCTTAGAAAATAACACAACCACTAAGTTATTAACATTTTGCCAATAAAACAACAGTTGTTTAGTCCAATTTATCAACACTTTGGTAAAATACAATATCCAAGTGCAAATTCTCCATCATATTTAAGGTCAGATCCCAAGTATGGAAAAAGACGAAAAGGCAGTTGATATATGGTAATGTTTGAACAATTGTTAAGATCAATCCAAGAAGAAAATGAGGAAAAAAAAAAGAAAAAGAAATAGACTGATTTTATATATTATCAGTATGAAAATTGATTATTATTTGTTAAGATGATACTAATGAATATTTTAAAAGTGTTTTTGAAGGGATTTAAATTATGACATCTTTTGAAGTTACAAGACAATATTTTCACCACTAAATTAATATCTTCAATCCCTCGTCTTTTGAGATTGTAAGAACAAATTCTTAGAATGAAATGTAAAATTTCTCTTCAATCCTTTAGTTAGATGATAAGGTGAGTTTGTTTTGAATAATTGATATACTATCTTTTTGTTAGAGTTTTAAAAGGTTTTGGAGTGAAGGATTTTAAAATGCTAAGTCTATATTTCGACAAATATTTGAATATTTTTTTAAAAAATTAAATAAAAACATTTTCAGAATCATTTTATACTTTTTAATTTTGAGATACACTTCAAAGATACACTTAATTTTGAGATCCTAGGTAACAATTTTATTCCCATGGAGCATTTCAACAAGGCTTATGTGACAAGTTAATGCTAGGAGCCTAGGATGGACCACCATAAACATGATGTGATCCACCATAACACAAGACAATTTTACAAAATCATCCTTAA
Organism: Cicer chorassanicum; assembly: GCA_037974735.1. NCBI lineage: Eukaryota > Viridiplantae > Streptophyta > Magnoliopsida > Fabales > Fabaceae > Cicer > Cicer chorassanicum. Next base: position 2,715,430 of record JBBPBP010009778.1, on the reverse strand, counting down.
AAGAAATTTCATATTTACAAATTTTTGACCCACATAAATTTCCTAAAACTTTAATCCAATTTATTTTTTATAGAATTAAATTAATCCAATTTTTTTTAGACTATTATACGCCCCCACATAACCACATTCTTGTATAATTTCATATTCTTTTGGCTACAAAATCCACTCCCTCCCTCCTCTTCTTTTTGTGTGTGTCTTTCCTCCATCTGACAAACTTCACATGCTCTTTGCTAGAGGTCCAACCCACAGACCCACCCACGTTGTATTGTCTACATATTACAAGTGCTAGGAAATGACCATAGCAGATCTAACTCATCTGACCCACTCTTTTCATACACACACATTCTTCTTTCTTAAAACTAATTTTCATATTTTTATTCTATTAGTGTTTTAAGCTTTTTTTCTTTTTCTTTCTTTCTTTTAGTGATGTTTCAGTACCTCATTAAATTCTTTTATAAAAAGAAATATATTAAAAAATCTAATATTGTTTGTCAATCTAAAAATAGTTTATAAAAACATACTTTTCTTAATTAATTAGAACATCTATTGGGTGATAATAAAATTGTGAAGACTTATATAAAATCTAAAGAAGAAAATATCTCCAAAAAAAATAGCAATGCAGCTATCTTAAGGTTAGGCCAATTAGAACTGCAAATAAATAATATTATATTTTTAAATTTTTTTATTTGTTAAAATTTAAACACGTCCATTAAATTATATGAGTTTCCTGTAAATTTAATGAGATTCATATAAATTTTTACCAACCAATCAATTTTATGTGAAACAAATAATAGATTTTTGATTCTTTAACTATTTATTTGAGAATTTGAAAAATTATATATTAAAAAGTCAACTTAAATAAACTTCACTCATCTTTAAGCCACAATATACTAAAAAAGAATTTCAATCAAGTAAAAAAAGTGTGAAAAAAAAAATGTATTTCTTTTTATAGAATAAAAATATAATGTATCTTAATGAATATATAGTTAGCATTTCACTATTTTATTAATAACTGTATCCTTCTCTCTCACACATGTTGACACCCCAAATTCCACCCTTCTTTCCCACTCTCTTACGTAATCTAATTAAAAATTTGCCACAAACACATTATTTATTCTTTATAAGCCTAATTCAAACACTTGCCTAAGTTGCCTTCATCATATTCATATATAAAATAAATACACCACAAATTCCTCTCTCAATCCACTTTAGCCTCAAAACTTCATTCTTTCTACAACAACAGATAAATTTATATTCCTTTAAAAACATCTCTTCTTGGGTCTATCAAATCTCTATGCAGCTAGTGCTTTAGCAGATATCACTTTGGAATTGCTTCATTTTTACTTCTTTTTGTTCTTTCTGCTTTTGCAGAAAATATTCTCTTCAATTGTTATGTGTTAAACCAACATCCTTAATTTATGTAATTTTTTCTTATTCCTTTGTTTCACATGTATGACCAAGTCATTGTGAAAATTCATTCATTTTTGTGAAAAGTTCTAATAAATGCTCAAAAATTTATTTTGTTTGGAAGCTTCTAAGGCTAATTCCTTGTTTTGAAGCACCTTGTGACATATCAAAATTTTCTTGCAATAAATAAGACCCCAAAACAAAAGATCTTAACTTTCTTCTACATTCAGTGTGAGAGAGAAAAAGGGTCAATGGTAAGTAGTTTAGTTATTTAAACAAAGCTTTGCAGTGTTCAGAAAATTAAAGGGGTGCAAAAAGAAGAAGAAAGAAAAAAAATGTCTAAAAAGGGTTTGACATCAATGAAGGGTGAAAATCAAGAATTGCAGAAGCAAATTGGATGCATCAGTGGATTTTTTCAGCTGTTTGAACGCCACAGGTTCCTCACAGGCCAAAGCAACAGTCACAATTTACCAAATCAAGGTAATCTTCTATATCTTTGTTTTGTTTCTGTTATGCATTATTTGATGAATTGTTTTGTTTTTTTATTCTTTCTAAATAGTCTAGTAGCCAAATTTACACATATAAGTGTGCAAAAATGGCATGTGGCAGGTTTGAATCTGCACCCCTGCATATAAAATATTTCGGGACAAGAATGTTTTGTATTGTGTGTGTTCTGTTTTGTCTTTTGAATTCTCAAATCTTAATTTAGGTGCAAGTTAAGGAATTTAAGATTTCTAGTATTTTAGAAATATTTAATAAAAAATTTATCTTTAAACTTTTCAAGACCTAATGTATTTCATCTATCAACTCTAGCTATAAATGTATTTTTTTTTTGTCTTAGCCTTCTGATTTTTCTAAAGAATAGGACTCTGAAAATTCAGAATTTAGCTAAAAAATAAATAAAATATAGTCAAAGAATGATCCAGTCATGATCGTTCCAATTATAAATGTATAAAACATGAACTTTATCTACAAATAATATAGAATATATATGGTACAATCATGTTAACTTCGATATGGTTTTGAGTAAAAGTTAAAAGGGAAAACATTTCTTGATTAAATGAATAATGTTTTGTAAACTATTATGCAGACAAGTTTTTTATAATGCCAAAATAGTTATTTTTCACATAACAAACACGATTATTAGAGAAAAAAATCTGATTGACATGGACATGAAGGTTAAAATCGCTTTCTTTCAACAGTAATGTACTGAACCAATTAACTTGCAAATTTGCAATATGTCAAAAAATGTACTGTTAGCATAATTTTTCTTATCTTAAAAAACACTGTTTTTTTATTGGAAACCACAAAACAAAGTTTTTTCTTTTTTTTCTTATTCAGTTTTTTTTAATTATTTTATTAATTTATATTTCGGTGGGATGAGAGTGGTGGTAAGTGGTAACTAAATTTTTTTACTTCACATATTCCATGACAAACCAAAGCTTTTTCTGAACTGGCTTCAAATATAATCATTGGCAGTCTTTTCCAAATTGAAATTATTGGATTCAACATACCTACAAAAACCATTTCTATTTTATGTGAAACTTTTCAAGATGTGGAACTTTCACAAGGATTTTCTGATAATTTAATTCCTAATTCTGATGTTTGAAGTAATTCTGAAAATTCATTTTTCTAGAATGATACCCTGCAATTTTTATCATCCCCCACATATGTCAATAAATAAATATTTATTTGAGATTGTACCTTATGATTTGCCTATAATTATTTCATGGCTTAAATGTATTTTTGTTATATCACTTTTTATTTTTTGGAAATATACAACTTTTATTTATTTATTTATTTATTTTGATTCTTGTTTTGTTTTAGTCCATGTAAAATATATTAAAGTTGAAATGAGTTACTGTAATATATGTCATATTAATTTTAGACTTTATATATTTCATATTTGAAAGAATAAAATCAAATTATCCACAAATTATAGAGAACAATTCTAATATAAACAAATATTGCATATACAAAAACAAAACAAGGACCAAAAGCAAACACACAAAATTTACAAAGACTAAAACCAAACAAAAGAATTTTACTTAGACCAAAAACAAAAAGTGATATAATTAGAAGTGAACATAATGATATCTATGCTTAACTTCATTTTCTTTATTCAAAAGACTTAGCTATATTTTCTGGTAGAATTCCAGAATTTGTACATTCCAAAGTAGCACATGGTTTTGTGAAAAAATAAACATATAATTATGTGAAACATTTCAGGTTTGAGATTTTCCATATATATTATTTTAAAGTAGTTCTTGCTAAAATTTCTTTCTTTTTCAGGGGGAACAAGTAATAACATCAAAGAGTTGAATAATTCAATACAAAAGGCAAAGGTAAGAAAAAGTATACCACATCAACTTATATTATTTGAGAAACTTACCAGAATCAGTTAATAATTTGAGACTATGATTGCAGGCAAAGAATTTGAAAGTTGCAAGAGAGAATCAACAATCTTCCACAGAATCATCATCAGGAACTTCGATGTCTTCATCGTCTTGTTCATCGAGCATGTCATCCCTCGAGTTTAACAGAACAATACAGATAGAACCACCATCAATAAGTCCAATGAAAATCACAGAAAACTCGACTTCAGAAGCAGTAGTGAAGCAACTTGGCAGCCAAAGACGCCAGTCCCTTGATTTCCAAGATATTGTCAAAGACTCAATGCGAGTAGATGCACAAAGGTTATCAGTAAAAACTCTAGCTAAAGAAGAAAAGAAGGGTCGAATCTTGAAACACATCGATTCTCCGCGGCCTATGACTGCTTGGGATTCACCAAGACTTTCCTATGATAGTACATTCAAATCTACAACAAAGCATAAGGAACTCCCAAGGCTTTCCTTGGACAGCAAGGAACGATCCATCAAAAGTTTCAATGAAGGAACGAAAACTCGAAACCTTTTGAAGAGTCCACAGAAAGTGTGTGGAGGCTCAAACATAGTGATAAAGCATATGGAAGAACAGGAAACTCCTAAAAGAACATCTAGTGTTGTGGCAAAGTTGATGGGAATAGAAGCATTTCCAAATTGGACCGAAAATTGTGATAGCTGCAACACGAACAAAGTTGAGACATTTGCAGGATCTAGAATGAGTGATGAATACACGCATCGACAAGATTCAACATTCCAAAGGACAAGCCAAGGTTCACAATTACAGACTTCCATGAGTAGTGAATCTTCAACAAAAGCATCGAACAGATCCCTCTCGGTTTACGGGGAAATCGAGAAAAGGATGGCACATTTAGAGTTCAAAAAATCCGGAAAGGATCTCAGAGCCCTTAAACAGATTCTTGAAGCAATGCATAGATACAAAGAATCATTAGATACTACAAGTGATCAAGCTTCAAATTCTCCATATGACAATAGGAGTAATAGTAGTGTCAGTGAAAGCTTGAATGTACAAAGCCCAAGAACACGGCAGAAGAACGCGACATCTGTGAGTATTGTGAGGTCTAATTCAACTCAAGGTAGTAAATCTCCAATTATAATCATGAAACCAGCCAAGGTAGCAAGAAAAACCAATAATTCTTGTTCCACAGAAATGTCGAATCATGATAAATCATCAGGTAGCAAGATTTATCGCAGTGAGACGACCGACGGAATGTTGGTGGACAAGCTTGGCAGGCAAACAACAAAAGGTAGTCCAGCAATCAAACATGTGAAAGATCCCATTAGTCAACCGTTATACTCAGTGGATAAAAGCAAAAAGATGAGAACTTCAAAATTGATGCAATCTTCAAAAGTTCCTCAAGTCATCAATAGAGAAAACAACACCAACTCTAGCATTATGGCAGAGACCAAGAGTCCAAGACTACAAAAGAAGTTCGGTTACGAGAGGCGTTCCCCGCCAACCAGCCCATCATCAGATTTCAGTAGTAACAGAAGACAACAAAATAAGCAATCAACAGAATTGTCTTCCCCAAATACAACATCTAGACAAAAAATCTCTACTTTGCAGGAAAAAAATGAAAATTTCAATAGTAACTATATTCAACTAAAAGGCCTCAATGAAAATGTAAGTATTTATTCCTTTCAAGAAATTGGATTCTTGCATATAAATCACCTGGTTTAACATTCTTTCAATGATCAGAATGTAGAAAAAGACTTGAGCAAGGAAATCTTTATGGTTGAAACAATAGTTACTGCAGAACAACCTAGTCCTGTGTCAGTTCTTGATGCTACATTCTACAGAGAAGACCCGCCTTCTCCGGTTAAAAGGAAATCAGACATCTCAAAAGATTTAGGTAATATTACACACTTCATTTCTAAGCAATATATATTGAATGTCAAATACTCTAAATGAATCAGTATTTTTTTGTGCCATTCACAAAAATCATCCAAGGAAAGAATTTGAGTTATGATTTGATGCCCTTCATATTTATTTCTACAGACGAAGTTCTGAACACTTATGATAGTAGTGAGGAGAATTCAGAAGACCTTGTTCTTTCATCCAACACAAAAGTCAACTTCAGCAATGGAACCAATGATATTGACTTGAAAACTCACAATTTGGTTCAAATTCTTCAACAATTTGAGAAAGGTGATGATGAAAGATTCAACAAAGATCCTGACCACAAATATATATCAGAAATACTACTAGCATCGGGGCTGCTCACCAGTACGAGCTCTATCCAAGCATTGCATTCATCGGGCTATCTGATAAATCCAATGATGTTCCTTGTACTAGAAGAAATCAAGACAAACAAGATGCATTTCAACATCGCTAAGATGAATAATAATGAGAAAATTCAAAGAAAGCTCATATTCGATGTCGTTAACGAAATTCTAGTTCAAAAGCTAATGTTGGAGAGTTCTTGCCAGCCATATCAGCCAGAAGGAAGAAAACCAGAAGGACAACAGGTTTTGGATATGCTTTGTACAGAAATTGATAAGTTACAACATAAAAATGTCAGCTTGGCTAATGAGGATGAGAATTTGACAATTATCTTAAGCGAAGATTTGGCGCAGCACTCCACAATTAAAGAATGCTACAATGAGATGCCGAATATCGTGTTGGATATTGAACGGTTGATCTTCAAAGATTTGATAACTGAAGTTGTGAGAACTGAGAAGTGAAAGTAACTAACCATTCTGGTGAGTATTGCAGGAGGAGACTGCAGTTACCAAGTAGGAATTCCAACTAAGCAGGTTTAATCTGTCAACTTACTTTTCTATGTATACTTACTACTAAGAAGGCTTAGTAAGCTGATTAATTGACATTCTAAACTTTATTTCCACTATAAACCCATAAATGTTCCTGCATGTATTTGAAGATATGTTGATAAAATACATGTAGAGATGCATACAAATGTATATATCAGTGACAATCTTTTTATGTTCAATAACAAATACCTCTTATATTTATCAGAGCAATATCTACTTTCTATGTGTCAAAAGTTATATCCATTGTTACCCTTTAAATTTCATAAAACAAAAATTGTCACGAATGTGAGCAATCATTACACCGACTCATCTTCGCTTGGTACCTTCACTCGACTATGCTTTACACCGATGACTCCAAAACTATGAAGCCACCATTGAAAAAAAAATAAAATAATAAAATAACAATAATAATAATATTGTTTATTCAGAAAAAAAAAAATTATGAACTACTTGTTCACTAAAAAACTAAAATAATACTACTTGCAAATTTTTTAATGGAGCTCACAGTTGATGGGTAATATATGTTTTCATATCATACTATTAATTTAAAATATATACTCCATCTAGAATGAAATATAAGCAAAATTAATAGTTAAAAGATTGATATATCTGATAAAAAATTAATCCAAATACATCAATTTTTCAACAATCATTTTTACTTATATTTCATTCTGGAGAGAGTATTGTTTAATGAAAATAATTTATATTTTTTTATATCATACTATTAATTCAAAATATAATTACAAAGGTGATGTACTGTGCGACAAAATAGCAGACCTTCGTTAATGCTAGTGCAAATTAAGCTTAGGTAGTAAATAAGTAAATAAGCATTACTACACTTTCAATTTCATAAAACTATTAGATAAGCATAGCACTAACAGCGAAAGAAAGGAACGAAACTCCACTATCATTAAAAATTCAAATACAAATTAATGTCCAAATCAAAATCTACCTGTTCAAAATGTTGACAAACAAAACATGTAAAACTAGGAACATGAGGTATATACATTCACATTACTTTTCATAAGTATTCCACATTTCCAAAGCAATGTTCTTTCTTAAACTTTGTCTTTCACTCTTTCTACAGTTACCATCACGTTTTCGATTTCGACATAGAAATTGCCGTTACTACCTCATCAGGTAACAATTCACGATCTACTTCAGTGATTATTTGTTCATCAATGTCAATGAGAAAGTTATGTAAAACAAGGAAGCAATGTTCGGAAATTCAGATTTCCATTCCCATCCCAAAATTACTCATGCGTCTTACTTGCAACTCCACTTCATTAATGTCACCCATTAAACCATCAAAATTCACTTCATTTTCACCAACAACACTAGTAGTGTTTCCCTCCATAGATGACCTTCAAGGGACTATTGTCTGGTTCACAAACACTGAATAAAAAATTAAAGTAAATCAATAAATGAGAACACTATAATTCCATTTACACATAACAAATAGAAGCCATACTAACTTGACATATACCAAAGTAAATCACCAATTTAGACTCTAAAATTGTACACGTCTAATCCTTAAATTGAAACTTCTTGATCACACATGTCCTTCTGAATAGTCAATTGAATCCACGTTTGACGATTTTCAATTTTAGAAAGTGTTTAGGATTTTTATTAATTTCAACAACCAAATAGATTTACCCAACAATATAAAGACTAAATTGATGATTCACTCCATCGATCAAAAACTAACATTGAACCAATAATTTAATTTCTATCAATCATATAAGGTCTATTTGCATTGGCTCATTTGAGTTCGGCATAACCACTTGTAGGAATGTTTGAGAGAACTTGTTGAAACAGCTAATAACATGTCAATTAGCTAATTTTCGCTTATTTCTATAAGTTATCTAGAATATAAAAATCAATTCTATAGTTCTAAAATCAATTTTAATTCCTCCGGAGTGGAACCAAACATACTCTTATATGATAAACTTTTATTTATGCTATAAGCGCTTATACTCCAAATTTCAATAAGAGATAATTAATATGATAAAATAATCATGTTGATCTTAAACAGTAACGAAACAAGAACAAATGTGGAAGAAAATACACAATAGCATTGTCAACATCAATTGCTCAACTCCACTATAGAAATATATAAGAGAGTATATACTTTCATATATGTTAATGAGTTCTACGTTCCTAAATAATACAATGCCTTAATGATCAACCGACACAATTAATTCATAACATTGTGTGATTTAAACCCTAATATCATACCTGATTTTTGGCTTCAACAAGTCAAAAACATGGCGGGAAAATCAACGAACCTTGAAGAAATGGTGGACTGTTAGGTTTTCTCACTTTTCAGCTTTTTCTCTTTTCACAAAGAAAAGTAACTTCTCAATTTCTCTCCAAAATTGTTTCCACCAAACAAAGCGTAAAGTAGAACACACTGAGAAATTTCTCATATTCTCCCTCCAACGTGTTAGCGGTTTTTTTTTTTTTATAAGTGCTAAAAACAATAGCTCAACCAAAACGACTTTGTTGTATTTAGGCTAAGGGGAGCATAAACGACTCGAGATGTGATCATGTTCATAATGGGAGGGCTATGGAACCTTCACTTGATTTTGATTAACAAAAATATCGGATAAATTAATTTATAGTGGATAACAAATGAATTAATCAACAGAAGATAAGTTATAAATTTAGATGATTTAATCTGAAAAATTTTATAAAATTTTCGGTTAAATTAGTTGAAAAATGTAAAATGACTTAAAGAAATAGGAAAAAAATTTCAATTAATACGAAGTGTTCTTACTTTTGATGAAACTCTTAGGGTCCGTTTGGACATGATAGGATAGACACAGAATAAGATAAGGAGCAAGATAGAGACAAGATATGATATAGATAGGATAATGAGTTATTGTGTCATGTGTTTGATGCGCACATCATAATAAACTTGATAAGATTAGTTTATCGTTTTCAGTGTTTGATACACAACAGATAAGAAAATGATATGATTTACATTGTGATAAAATGACAACTTTGTTCTTATAATCAATTTAATTTTTTTTCTTTTTAAATAACATTCATATATTTTTTTATAAATAAATAAAAAATGCAAAAAATGTAAATAACATAAAACTCAAAAATCAAATATGACAGAGAAAAAGGGCAAATATGAACAAAAAAACAATCCAAAATTCAATCAATCAAAATTTATTTTTTTAAACTTTCAATATGAACACAATCAGAAAACAATCATAACTTTATCCTGTTGTAAAATAAAATAAATCAGAAAACAACCAAAAACATCTGGACAAATATGAAAAGAGGAAATCAAATCAACGTCAACAATCATAAAATCAACCCAATATCAACGGCAGAGAAAACAATCATAAAATCAGATAAAATCAAAAAATTATTTCATCAACACAATAAGAAAATCAAAGGAAATTATGGCAAATATGAAAAGAGAGAAAAACAGGAAACGGTACTTGGGAGAGCGCGACAGCGGCGATAGAGAGGAGCACGACGGTGGCAGTGGAGAAGGAGGTGAGAGCGGCAGTGGAGAGGGGTGGAGAAGAAGGGGAGAGCGGCAGTGGAGAGGGGTGGAGAGGGCGGGAAGAGGAACACAGCGGTGGTAGTGCAGAAAGTGGGGAGAGCGGCAATGGAGATGAGAGCACGGTGGAAAGGAGATGGAGAGGAGAGTGTTGGGTGGGATCACTCCCCAAGTGGAACCCACCAAGTTTATTAATATTATAATTATTATTATTAAAATGAAAGAAAAAGAAAAAAAAAAAAAAAAAAAAGGAATATATGGTTTATTGGGCTTAACCCATGTAAAGGAAAATAAAAGGAAGGAACGGGATCTCAAATCCCTAAGGGCAAAGGCTAACGAAAAGGCAAACAACGGTAACCGCACGCACGGCAACCAGAGAAAAGGAAATGAATTCAGTTCCGGTGGTGGTAATAGTTTTACTTTCTCTGAGAGTTATTTTGGTATACCCACTTTAGTGGAAGGTTATTATAAGGCTATTGTTGTTGATTGATATTCCCTATTGTTATTAGGAAGGTTGATTGATATTCCCTATTGTTATTAGGAAGACTCTGGTGTACCCATTAATTATTATAGTGGAAGTTTTTACTGGACTAGGTCCCGTGGTTTTTATTCTCTCAATTTGAGGGAAGTTTTCCACGTTAAAATTGTGTTTGTCTCATTTAATTTTCTGCCAATTATTACTTTCTGTTTGGCCATTTATCTGCACAGGTGGGGGGAAAATATTCCGCATTATTGAGATAGTTATTTCTAATTATCTCTGGTTTTTTCCCAACAAAGTGGTATCAGAGCTTGGTTGATTTGATTTGTGCATTTAAATGGAAGAGGAAAATAAAGGTCAGAATATGATTAAGCTCAATTCTTCTAATTATACACTTTGGAAGACTCTCATGGAAGACATGCTATACAGTAAAGATCTGTATGATCCTATTGAGGGTGACACTGCTAAACCCACAGATAAATCTGATGCTGATTGGAAGAAGATGAATAGAAAGGCAGTGGCGTTGATTAGACAATGGTTAGATCTGAGTGTATATCCACATGTTGAAACTGAAATAGATGCTAACAAGATGTGGGAAAAATTAAAAGAGTTGTATGAACGAAAGAATGTGCAAAATAAAGCATTCTTGATTCGGAAGCTGGTGAATATGAAATACAAAGATGGGGATTCAATGGCAGAACATATGAGTATTTTTCAGAATACGGTGAATCAGTTGACAACCGCTGAAATTAAATTAGATGATGAGTTGCAAGCATTGTTATTGTTGAGTTCCTTGCCTGATAATTGGGAAGTCCTTGTTGTGACATTGACCAATTCAGCTCCAAGTGGAAAGCTAAAAATGTCAACAGTTAAAGAGAGTATGTTGAATGAAGAAGCTCGAAGAAAGGAACGTGGTTTGATTGGTTCTTCCTCAAAGTCAGAAGCACTAGTTACAGAGTCACGGGGGAGAAGTCAATCTAGAAACTTCCATAGAGGCGACAACTCTGAAAGTTGTAGCAAGTCAAGAAGCAAGTCGAGGACTAGAAAAGAAGTGATATGCTATCATTGTGGCAAAGCAGGTCACATAAAAAGAAATTGCAGGTTCCTTAAGAGAGATCAATCAAGGGAAAGAGATGAAGACAAAGAGAAGAAAAATGATAAAGATACAACAGCAGTTGCATCTGTTAGTAATGTCTACATTGTTTGTGATGATAATTCCATAAACCTTGCATGTCAGGATTCAACTTGGATTATTGACTCGGGTGCCTCATATCATGTTACTCCTAGGCGTGATTTCTTCTCATCTTACAGTGTTGGTGATTTTGGCATGGTAAAAATGGGAGATGAAGGAGTATGTAAGATTATTGGTATGGGAGATGTTTGGGTTGAAACTGGGATTGGTTGCAAGCTTCAGTTGAAGAATGTTAGACATGTTCCTGATATTCGTCTCAATTTGATTTCAGTGAAAGCCTTGGATATTGAGGGTTATCACACTTACTTTGGTGGTGGTGGTATATGTAAAATCACCAAAGGGTCCCTAGTGGTTGCAAAGGATCAAAGTTCCACTTCTCTTTATAGGATGCCTACGAAGCTATGCAATGAAGAAGTGAATGCAATTGAAGACGCCTCTTCTGATTTATGGCATATGTGCCTTGGTCAATTGAGTGAGAAAGGACTCAATATACTTGCGAAGAAAAATTTTCTTCCTGTGAAATGTACGTCTCTAAAAACTTGCACTCATTGTTTTGCTGGAAAACAACATAGAGTTTCCTTTCATAATACTGGTCCTCATATGAGGCAAAATATTCTTGATTTAGTTCATACTGATGTTTGTATGATGGATAGTAAATCTCTTGGTGGTGCATCGTATTTTGTTACTTTTATTGACGACCACTCTAGAAAAGTGTGGGCATTTCCTTTGAAATCTAAAGACCAGGTACTTGGAGTCTTCAAGCATTTTCATGCAAGTGTTGAAAGAGAAAAGGGAAGAAAATTGAAATGTGTTCGGTCAGATAACGGTGGTGAATACAGAGGTCCGTTTGAAGAGTATTGTAGAGAACATGGAATCAGGTTTGAGAAAACGGTTCCAAAGACACCTCAGCATAATGGTGTTGCAGAGAGAATGAATCGTACTATTAATGACAGAATCAGATGTATCCTCTCTCATGCAAAATTATCGAAATCCTTTTGGGGTGAAGCAATGAAAACTGCAGTGGATTTGATCAATCTTTCTCCTTCTATTCCACTTGATGGTGATGTTCCAAATAGAGTTTGGACGGGGAAAAATGTCTTTTACCGTCATTTGAAAGTGTTTGGCTGCAGATGTTTTGTTCACGTTCCAAGAGATGAGAGGTCCAAACTTGATAGTAAATCCAAACAGTGTATATTCGTCGGTTATGGTGATGAAGAATTTGGTTATAGATTGTGGGATCCGGTTGACAAGAAAATTATTAGAAGTCGAGATGTGATATTTCTTGAAGACCAAACTATTGAAGATTTTGATAAAGCTGAGAAACAGAAACCAAATTCCAGAAGTTACATTGATGTTGCGCCTATGCCCCTTACAGAAACTTTTGTTGATGGGGGAGATATACAGGTAGATGATGAGAATGTAACTGATGATCATGTGTCTCACCAAGATGAGCAGGTACCAGCTGAGCCACTAGACGAGTTTGAGTTGAGAAGATCTACTAGAGAACGTCAACCTTCTCAAAGATATCCTCCACACGAGTATGTGATGATCACTGATAGTGGAGAGCCAGAGTACTATCAAGAAGCTATTACAAATGTTGATAAAGAAAAGTGGTTGAAGGCCATGCAGGAAGAGATGAATTCCTTGCATGAGAATCACACATTTGATTTGGTTAAGTTGCCTAATGGCAGAAAAGCACTCAAGAACAAATGGGTATACAAGATAAAGGCAGAAGAGAATAGTTCTCAACCAAGATACAAAGCAAGATTGGTTGTGAAAGGTTTTAATCAAAGAAAAGGTATTGACTTTGATGAAATTTTTTCACCTGTGGTGAAGATGTCCTCTATCCGAGTTGTGTTTGGGTTAGCAGCTAGCTTAAACCTAGAAGTTGAACAACTTGATGTGAAAACTGCACTCCTTCATGGTGATTTGGAGGAAGAGATCTATATGGAGCAACCAGAGGGTTTCGAAGTCAAAGGTAAAGAGAAACTTGTGTGTAAATTGAAGAAAAGCTTGTATGGGCTCAAGCAAGCACCCAGACAATGGTACAAGAAATTTGATTCTTTCATGGAGAAACATGGGTACGGTAAAACTACTTCTGACAATTGTGTGTTTGTCAAGAAATTCTCTGATGGTGATTATATTATTCTCTTATTATATGTGGATGACATGTTGATTGTTGGTCATGACACTAAAAAGATTCAATCTTTAAAGAAAGATTTGAACAAGTCTTTTGCAATGAAAGACTTGGGTCCTGCAAAGCAAATTTTGGGCATGAGAATTACTCGTGATAGGAAGAATAATAAATTGTGGTTATCTCAACACAATTACATTGAGAAGGTGTTAGAGAGGTTTAACATGAGCAATTGTAAACTTGTCAGTACTCCACTTGCTACTCATTTTAAATTGAATTCTGATCAATGTCCTACAAGTGAGAAAGACAAAGAAGAGATGAAGAAGGTTCCTTATGCATCCGCAGTTGGTAGTTTGATGTATGTTATGGTATGCACAAGGCCAGATATTGCTCATGCAGTTGGAGTTGTTAGTCGGTTTCTCTCTAATCCTGGTAAAGATCATTGGCAAGCAGTGAAGTGGATTCTCAGATACCTTAGAGGCACTTCCAAAGTGTGTTTATGTTATGGAGGTGGTGAACCTGTGTTGGATGGCTACACAGATGCAGATATGACAGGTGATATTGATTCTAGAAAATCTACTTCTGGTTATATGATGACGTTTGCAGGGGGAGCTGTGTCTTGGCAATCAAGATTACAAAAGTGCGTTGCTTTATCTACTACTGAAGCTGAGTACATTGCAGCAACTGAAGCTTCCAAAGAACTCTTGTGGATGAAGAAATTCCTGCATGAGTTAGGCCTCAAGCAAGATAAGTTTGTGTTATTCTGCGACAGTCAGAGTGCAATCCATCTTAGCAAGAATCCGACTTTTCATGCAAAGTCGAAGCATATTGAGGTGCGGTATCATTGGATACGAGACGCACTGGAAATGAAATCATTTCTAATTGAGAAGATTCATACTGATGAGAATGGTTCAGATATGATGACGAAGACCTTGCCTGTGTCAAAGATGATATACTGTAGAAAGAATGCAGGCATGGTTGAGCAGTACCTTCCCACTTGAGTCGTGAGGGGGAGATTTGTTGGGTGGGATCACTCCCCAAGTGGAACCCACCAAGTTTATTAATATTATAATTATTATTATTAAAATGAAAGAAAAAGAAAACAAAAAAGGAATATATGGTTTATTGGGCTTGACCCATGTAAAGGAAAATAAAAGGAAGGAACGGGATCTCAAATCCCTAAGGGCAAAGGCTAACGAAAAGGCAAACAACAGTAACCGCACGCACGGAAACCAGAGAAAAGGAAAGGAATTCAGTTCCGGTGGTGGTAATAGTTTTACTTTCTCTGAGAGTTATTTTGGTATACCCACTTTAGTGGAAGGTTATTATAAGGCTATTGTTGTTGATTGATATTCCCTATTGTTATTAGGAAGGTTGATTGATATTCCCTATTGTTATTAGGAAGACTCTGGTGTACCCATTAATTATTATAGTGGAAGTTTTTACTGGACTAGGTCCCGTGGTTTTTATTCTCTCAATTTGAGGGAAGTTTTCCACGTTAAAATTGTGTTTGTCTCATTTAATTTTCTGCCAATTATTACTTTCTGTTTGGCCATTTATCTGCACAGGTGGGGGAAAATATTTCGCAGTATTGAGATAGTTATTTCTAATTATCTCTGGTTTTTTCCCAACAGAGAGCAAGGTGGAGAGGGAGGAGGAGAGGAACACGACAAGTTGAAATTGGAGATGGAGAGAGAAATGTGAATAGGAAATGGCAAAAATGAGAAAATATTTCTTAACTTTTATCAGGTTAAAAACCAACACTTACATTAAGGATTAGAAAATAAGACTGCAGCAGGATATGTTTAAAAAATTTGATTACTGTATCCTATGCATCAATCAAAAGATTAGAGTAAAATAGGATAAATGTATCATATTTGTCTACTTATTCTGACCATCAAACAGACCCTTAAACTCCAAAGCATTTTCCAATCACCATTAATAAGTAAGTTTCATCCTTGTTTACCCAATATGGTGAGATAAAATCCTTCAATATATTTGAAATTCAATCCATTTTGTTAATTTTTTATTGTCCTTTTGATCCATCTGAGCTAATTGATACTTTTCTTTGAGCTTCAATACAAAAAAATTTAACATGTTTTTAATCTCCTCATAAAGAGTGTAGGGTAGGAGGAACACTCTAAGACAGTAGGAGGGAATACCATGAGCCACAAATTTGATAAGAACATCTTGGTCAACACGTGAGAGGGATATGTTAGTCAAAGATTGAATTTTCTACCAGATGCGAGCGATCTTTTAAGTAGACAAAAATTGTCTTCTTATTGTGGTCTATCATTCTTCTTTTACATTATATAAATCAAACGGGAACCGGAGAGCTCATTAGTGGGGTCACTGGGGGGTCTAAGTAGCTCAAGTTCTCATCTAAAGCCTTCAATCATCGCACACAAGTTGGGATTTTTTGGTTTGCTCCAAGTTTCAATGTCTGCCAAACAATAACTCAACTTTTGGATAATGTTAAATTGATGGATAATTTGACTCGTTTAAGTGGATCAACTAAGTGAGATCTTGGTCTAGCAACCATATATTTTCAAAACGAAGCACTCTTTTAAGGTAAACAAAGTTGTTCAATTCAACTTTCAAGAAAGTATGTGTGTGGTCCAAAATTGGGGAGACTAAGTTAATTAACCTTGCATTAGGAAACAAATTTTTGCCATGATGTTGTTACCATATCCACCACCTCTTTTTTTTTTTCTTTTTAAGTTAAAATAATTTATTCAATAGTAATAACTATTTGAAGTACATAGGCATACACCATATAGACAAAATTACAACAAAGCCAATTACAAAAATCAAAACAAAAAAGCAAATCAAGAAAAAACATCGTAAATAAGAAATCGAGTCTGCTTAATTAACACACAAGTGTTTGAATACACTATATTGATTTAATCGATAAGAAAAACTTTTACACTTTGATTTAAACCAACACCAAAAGAGAAATTTTGTACTCAAGTAATTGATAAACTAAATACTTGTCGTGATGAAAGATGACGCTCACTCGAGTTTTTCAATTTAAATGACTAAAAATATAAGTTTTTTTTTAATGCTATTTTTCAATACAAACATAATTAATAAATTGAAGAATAAAATTTAGTAGGGGCAGACCTTCTCAAGAAACCATAGATGCCATGACATCCCCTAAAGCCTAAGAGAATTTATATATATATTACTAAAATACCTCAAAAGTTTTAGAGGTTTGTTTCACGCTCATCTCACTCTCTTGCGTATGGCTTTCTTTGTCTCCTTTTGTGTTTGTATCCTAGATTAGATGGATGATACATTTTTTGCTAACAATATAATATTTTTTATATTGAAAAATAAATAGTTCAACATTTTAATTCTAATTCAAATATTGATGATTTTGATTCTTTTACTTTGTCATTTTCCTTAATATTTTGGGTTAGATTTGACACTGACTAAAAGAGTATATGAAATAGACACTTATTAAAGAATTTTGTCTCATTCAAACACATATAATGGGTAATAGAGTAAACTTATCATGAGCATGCTTTCTCTTAGTAGAACAAGTCATTATCACTTTAGAGAAAGCTCTTACATTTGAAAAATGCCATTGAGACCTTTGCATGATATATATATATATATATATTAATTAAACTAAATGGAAATTGAAGTTTCACCTATGAAACCAATATGGAATAACAAAAAGAGAGTGACTATTTAAAAACACCATAACAAAAAATATGCTGAAACCAATAAACTTCTTATAGTCTTCATGACGATCCATGCATCTTTTTAGATAACTTTTGTCCTATATTATGTATCACTTGGAAGGAAATAAAATCTTGATCTTTATGGGAATAACTTTCACAACTATTTAGAGAATGGAAAAATTTAAGAGCCACCCTCATCATGAATTGTTGAGTTTGATTGAGAGAATTTGTTTTGAGAACTTGAACTCATCATTTGATCATAGTTGTAATTGATTTGTCTTGGATCCATATCCATTGCTCCAACAACATGTGAAGGGAAATATTGTTGTGTTGACAAAGACAATGATGATGGAAAAGGTACAACATTTATCCCATAATTATGTATATCTCTAATTTGGTTAACAAATCCAAGGTTTTTTGATAATTGAGAAACATGATCAATTGAAGGCTGTAATTGATGATAAGCAAGTGGCATAGAATTGTTCAACAATCCCAAAAAAGAAGGTTGATTGGTCAAAACATGTTGTGCATCATGAAAATCATTATTCTCTACTTTATCCTCTTCACTTTTATTTATCCAATTTTCTTTATGATTAACCATTTCACCTAAAACTTGTTTAGGGTTTGATTTCCAAATAGAAGTGTTATCATCACTAAAAGATGGATAACCAAGGGTGAAGTTTTCTTGAGGTTTTTGAAGTGGTGGAAGCTCATCAATTTCATCTTTTGCTACATTTAGTAACCAATCAACAACTTTGCTAGGTTGATTTAGCCCTAACCTATCTTGAAGATCATAGAGGTGAATTGCTGTTTGGATTGAAAGCCTTACCCTTCTATCTCTTAGTCCTTTGATTGTGCAAACTTTGCTATGTCTATCTTTTCCCCCAAAGGCTCTTGATACCCTTACAATTCTTGGATGATCTTTTAGTTGTAGCCATTGTGATGATGATGATGATGAGATAGTTGAAGCCTTTGCTTTGAATGGAAAATCTTCTTCTTTTTGAATGTTAATCATCTTATTTCTCTCATTGTTGTCTTTTTGGTTGAATTTTTCTCTAATTTTGAATTCTTCTTTGTGAATTTTGCTTATCACTCCTAGTATATCTGCTTCAGAAAACAATGAAATTAAGTTGAGATTGAGAAAAATATTAGAAAATGGATGGAAAACTTGTCTTCTTGAAAATTAGTGAAATTCAATCATGATTATTGACCCCTTCTTTTAGGGATTTAGCTTTGAAGTCATTTAGCTTAAATTTATAACAATAAAAAATGGAGGAAAACAAATGCAATAAAGAGTCACAATATATATAGAATCATTTTAAATACTTGTCTCAACGGGTTGAAGTACTATGTGTACTCTTTATAACAAATTAATTTTGCTTAGAAAAAGTATAACATATATAATTATTGAAAATGTTTGCAAAATATATAAAACAAAGAAGCAAAAGAAAATTGAAAGCAATTAATTGATGGGGTGCAAGGGATAAGATATATTATATAAAATAAAACCCTAGAATAAATATATGAAAGATAGTGTCTATATATATATATATATATATATATATATATATATATATATAGCAACAAATGAGGACATACCATTGTTTGATGATATCATATACAAATAGGAGGAAAGAAGAAGGAAATGTGTATGCCCCTTGCTTTTGATGCAAACTAATTTATAGGAGAAGTACTATATATATATATATATATATATGACATCAAGATGCAATTAGCCGCAATGAAAGATAAAGGAATGGCAAATAGATGGCCACGTGAGATATATATATATATATATAATCTTATTGGTCAATTAAATTTTGTACTATACATCTTATCATTTATAATATGCTCTAGCGTGATCATGGACAGTGATTTCATTCATGATAGGTTTATATTACAATTATTTTCACATATATAAGCTAGCTACTTGCACACAAAAAACATTTAGTTTTGTTGAGCCGAGTTTGATTTAAATTAAAATATTTATATTGAATTTGAGTCGAGTTTCAAGTCAAATAGATTTTTAATGAGTCGAGTTGAATTTAAGTTCAATTCGACTTTGTTCATTTCCAGCTCTAGTGAAAGGGAAAAAAAGTCTATAAAATGGAGAAAAAAAAATCCACTTTAGATAAGTATTTGATGAGATTCAAAATTTGTGGTTTCTAATTCAAAGGTATATTGTCGGTGTTTGTATATAATAACTACTTATTCGAACAATGTAATGTTACACGCTACATATAATACATGTGAGGGTTATTTACAACACTTTAGGACCACACAATTTTAAATTTTTTAATGCAAAGATATGCATATAGGGCTGGCAAGTTAATTATATGACACACCGATCATAAGTAGGGGTGAAAATAGATTAGATCGAGTTAGGCTTTACTAAGTTTAAGTTTGATCTGTCAAAAAATTCAAGGTCTAAGTATGGTCCATAGTCTGTCAAATGCTTACTTTTTAGGTCTGACCTTGATAGAAACTGGTATGGTCCGTAGTCTATTTTATTTTAACATTTTTGATTAATAAATCATCAAACATATTTTTAAATAGATTAACGAGTTAATATGTCAATGAAATTAAATTTTATTTTGATATTTAACATGATATTTTGACGAATACGACTTTATACACATCCTACTTTAATTCTATTTTATAATAATACATTTAACTATGTCAATAACAAAAGAAGGTTAATATGTGTAAATTATTAAAAGTTGAATATATAACAAAAAGATCAAAATTTAATATCATAATTATAATAGTAAAAAAAATATGATTTATATTTATTTAAATATATTGGCCTAATAGGCCTAAAAAACTTATTATGTGGCATACATTCTGACTATTTTAACTAAATAGATTTTCTTAGAAACTTTAACTTTATCTATTTAAAAGAAAAATCTAATATGGTATGGATTTAACATAAGTTAAGCCGATTAAATCTATTCTCATTCCTACTTACAAGTGGGTTAGTTACATATGCTTTCTTCGAAGGAAAGTCAATATGATTAATGTGCATAAAGATATATAAAGAAACGTACACAAGTTTTCTTCATTTGACAAACGATATATGCAAATGCTTTTTGCCTTCACTAGGAGTTGGATGTAGATATATATCAACTTCAAAAACCCTAAAATGCACCTACAAAATCACCTTCGCTAGTTTGCTTCATTGAATAATAATATGGGGGATAGGATATGGTCTGTGCTGGTATACCTACATTATAAAGTACAAAAACTTTTTTTTTAAGAGTATTGTAGAATCTCAAAAATACTATTAAGAGATAAAAATTCATCTTGTACTGTAGGGTCTAGAAATAAAAAAAAGTCCAAAATTCAAAAACAAAATCAAATTTTAAGGGAAAAAAAAAAAA
>JBBPBP010009778.1:2662613-2676525 GCA_037974735.1 Cicer chorassanicum | reverse complement strand
CTTAACTTTATTTAAATTAATAATTTAACAAAAAGATGTCGACAGGATACTCGTTAATTTCAAAAATGTCACATCTCTAAAAATGATGACTCGCTTTGAAATATCATTATTTTTTATAAAATAAATATACTAAAAGTAAAAGAAACTAAAATTTGTAATTATACAATGTAAAAATAATTTTAGAAATTAAAATTATATTAACTAATATTACAGATATAAAAAGTGATATTAATTTTATAGTTAAAATCAGCTCATGTATTAATATTTTTATGCATTTTACCCATCAAATTATTGTTTTTAATAATTAGTGTGTTTCTCACTATCATAAACTTAAAGTGAAATATTCTCTCTAAAATCAAATATAAATAAAATTACTTAATATTTCTTAAAATGAAATAAGTTTAATCGTGGTTTTGATATCTCTATTTTCACCAAAACATATAATCGATTCTCCTATTTTAAAATCCGACAGTTTCCGTCCCTCATTCAGATTTTTTAACTAAAAAAATAATGATGTGACATATTATAAGTAATGTGTCGTACATTCTCAAAATATTGAACCATCTATATGCATTAATTATTCTCGTGTCATTAATTAAATTACAAAAATAAATAATTTTTGAGGTTGAAGTGAAGTTTTACAGAGTTTTAATTCAATTTTATGAGTATTAATCATTTCACATCATTATATCATATACCACGCCATTTATAACATGTCATATATTTTTTTTAGTTAAAAATGCATAATGATAGACTAAAATTGTTAGATTTTACAATAGATGGACAAATTTCGTTAATTGATAAAAATAGGAGAAATAAAACTGCAATTAATCCAATGAAATAACAAAAAAATCAACCCCTCATTTAATGATATAATCTATAAACTACCCCTCATTTATAATATAATTCTTTATATTTTCAATAGTCCAATTTAATGGTCATCGAAGATAATTTAAACAATAGCCTTAAGACCTATACATGTTAAATATGATCAACAATATTTTAATAATATATTGACTTGGTCCTTTAAATTACATTCTCTTTACACAGTTAGTCTTTAGTATATATTAAATTATGTAGGCAGTATTTTAAGTTTGATATTTTTTTTTCGAATTACTGTCATGAAATGTTAAAATCTAATCGAAACATCTCAACAAGTTCATTGTCTAAGCTACTTTACATGTGAATGAAGTTAAAAACATTAATTATATAGATAGACCTTTATTACTATGTTCAAGGCTAGACGTGAGAAACCATTTATAAGTTTTGACGAATGTTTTTTTGAAGGATTAATATTGTTGTGTTGGTAGAATTTCAAATAATCAAAAGATTTTAATTAAATTAGTTATTGTCAAAATTGAGATAAAGAATTAACGAATCACTAAATCAAAATAAAATAAACTTTAATAACCTAAACAAAAATTGAATTAAATTTAAAGATTTATAAATATGTTTTTATTCATTAATTAAACATTACAAGAGAATAAATAATATATTAGATTCAAGTAGTAAATAATTTTTAATAAGATGAATTATTTGAAAGAGCCTGAATTTAAATACTATTAAAATATTTTTTAACCATTCTTTGCTAACTGAGTGCTATATTAATAGAATCTCAAAATTCTCTTAACATCTTGAAGTTTTTACAGAAAGTACAAATTTAAACTAATATAAGATAATGTAAACACACAGCCACCACTATTGATTACTTGAGCTGCCCATTTGGATGCACGTGAGGGAGTTGGTGAGACAAATGTAAACCTAACACAATAAGATTCGTTTGGTATAAGCAACAAATAAGTTGACACAATTCCCCATCATATTATATTTTTTAGAGATTTTAATGACTATGGCTAATATAAATCTCTTAAAAAATATTTTAATAGTAGACACTTATCACTATTTTTAATAAAAAAATAATTTTGATAATAATAAAAAAATAGAAATTAATATAATATTTTAATAAAATTTATTAAAAATAGTGAGAATAGTAACCTTGATTTTAATATATATTTTTTTATAGGGCCAGTCAAAAATATTTTATAAAGGAAAGTTTTATATATTATTCATTGAATAAAACCAATAGGAGTTTGTGAAAAGTTTTTTTTTTAAGGTGTTACAAATATTGTTAGTGATATGAAAATGTTTTTATATTTTAATTAACACTTTTCTTTTTTACTTCTTCACTTCACAATGGTTAATTTTTATTGACACAATTTATTAATTTTAAAAAAGTCATTAATTTATTATTAATTAACTAACATTGACACAATTCATTGTTGTTATATATTGAAAGCATTAATTGAGTCAACAACAAAGTATTGAAAGCAATAATTGCTTATAGGTTGGTTCTACAATTTGCTAAATCACATCACCTTCTCCTTTGCCAATACCAAAAATCTCTAATCTTCCTCCCACCAACATGAGTCAATCTTCAACATCTCTCAAAATTCATCATGTTCTTTCTATAGCACCAACAAATGAAACCTCACCAACCACTTTTCCATTCACTTTCTTTGATGCAATTTGGATAAGACTTCCACCGGTTGAACGTCTCTTCTTCTATGAAATTCCTAACTTATCAACTACTTCTTTCTTTGATTCAATTCTTCCAAATCTCAAACACTCTCTTGAACTCACACTCCAACACTTTATCTTTCTTGTTGGTAACATCATTTGGCCACAAGATTCACCACACCCTATTATTAATTATGTCCCTAGTGATTCTATCTCTTTCATTGTAGCCGAATCCAATGAAAATTTCAATCATTTATGTTCTAACTTTTGTGATGTTGAAAAAAAACAACCCTTTATCCCAAATTTGAAAACTTCTCATGAAAAAGCATCAATTATTGCATTACAAGTCACTTTTTTTCCAAACCATGGATTTTGTATTGGTATAACCACACACCATGCAGCTATTGATGGAAAATCTTCAACTTTGTTTATGAAAGCATGGTCTTATTTTTGTTCCAACCTTGAAAAAAAAACACCCTCTTTGTCTTTACCTCAAAATCTAACACCTTCTTTTGATAGATCCATTATAAGTGACCCTTTAGGGATAAAGGAAATTTATTCAAAAGGTTGGATGAATTATGGTGGAAAAACAAATAATAGAAGCTTGGAGGTTTGGGAAACAATTAGTGGAGCAAAAGGTGAAGTAGTCAAAGGTTTTTTTGAATTGTCACCTTTGCATATTCAAAAGCTTAAGAAATATGCACAATCCAAGCTTGAAAATAAGGTAAAGTTATCAACTTTTTCGGTTACTTGTGCTTATTTGTTGTCATGTGCCGTTAAAGTCGAAAAACCAAATACCAATAAGGTAGGTTTTGTTTTTAGTGTGGATTGTAGAAGTCGTTTGGATCCACCAATTAATACAAATTACTTTGGTAATTGTATTGTGTCAAAATTGATTGTGTATAAAACCGAAACATTATTGAAAGATGATGGATTTATTAGTGGTCTTGAAGGAATAATTGATGTTTTGAAAGGTTTGGAGAGTGGAGTATTAAATGATGTAGAGAATTGGATGTCAAATATACAATCTATAATGAGTGAAACTAATGGCAAGTTGTTTTCAATTGCGGGGTCTCCTAGATTTGAAGTTTATGGTTTTGATTTTGGATGGGGTAAACCTAAAATAGTTGATGTTACTTCTATTGACAAAACGGGAGCTTTTTCTCTTTCGGAGCATAAAAATAATGATGGAGGAATTGAGATTGGATTGGCTTTGAACAAGCAACAAATGAAGAATTTCACTCAACTTTTTGTTCAAGGACTTGAATCCTTGTAAATGGATCAAGGAAATGGTTTAGATCTTGTAATAGTATTTAAGAAATTGATTGTCTATCATAATACAATCATGTAGTTGATTAAGATTAAGTGATTTACTTTTTGATTTTATGTTTTGAATTGTTTTTTAAATTAAGTTGGAATTTAAATTGTTGGAATATTAGATAGAAATTGCATTGAGTTCATGTATGACTATTCCATATAAAAAATTATTCACTTTTTTTTGTTTTTGATGAAAAATATTCACCCCTTTTTTATCAAGCATTTTTGCTAGATTGAATAAGTCAAGGGTATGTGTTGCTAACTTGTACATTGTCTTACATGTGACTATGTGAGCATAACTATTATTTTTTTGTCGTATTACTTGCTTTAGAATTAGTCGTGTAAAGTTGCTTACAATGCATTACTTTCTAGAATGCAATAATAGACTACTATTTTCTTTTAGTGGTCAACATCGTAACTTTACAGGTGTTGTTATTCTTCAAACTAGGGTGTCATTTGGTACTGGATTTCTTTTATTATCCTTAACTATAAATATGGAGCAAAAATTTATTTTTAAATATGTACTTTTTAATTTATTAGCTGTTTTATTAATTTTTTTTAATATATATTTATTAATACTATTATTTTTTTAATATATTAAAAGTTAAATTTAATATATTTAAACATAAAAATTATTTTAGAAATATAAACATATAAAATGAACACATTTAACTATTCTACTAATTTTTTTTAATAATAGTGAAAAAACAACGGACATTTATAATAATGGATGAGTATAAATGATTTTATTGTTAGAGTCTACTTAATTAAACTTAGGTAAATGGGAACATCTGTTCTTATGACAGATGTTAAATAGTTAAAAGCAACAAAAAAAAAAATTTAGAAATTGTGCATTCAATTTTTAATAAGTTTAAAAATTATTTTTTCTAAGAAAAAGTTTATATTTTTAGATTCATTTGAAGTAGCAATATTAATCACAAGAAAGTGAGTTTAAATTGTGATCCCATTTTTAAAATCTTAATTCTTGGACTTTATTTAAATTAACTTAAGATCAATCTTGGTTTCAAAACAGAAAGTCCAAAATGTTCTAGATACGTTAAAAATAAATTAAATAGATTAATTCTATGTAATATGCGATCAGTGATTGAAAAATAAATAAGGATAAGAAGATTACACAATTATGTATCCTAGTTCACTCAAGATGGACTAAATCTCGTCCTTACAATACGTGAGATTTTTAGAGTTTTGTTGCATGAGTGTGAATGTTTAAGTATGAAATGATTGTCTTTCAAACTCTTGTATTTGTCTTTTCCTTGATATTTTTTTTATAGATGAGAGAGGTTTGAAATACTCAATATAGTCGTTACTGAACCTCTGTTAACTGTTAGTTTTGATTGAAATCTATTAAACACATGCAATATTTGGTACATAATGTTCTTTTATAAAATCAGAACGTTCTTTCTTATGAGTTTTATGGAGAACGTGAATGAGCGATTGAATGGGTTATGAAATGTCAACCTTTTAGCTCAGAAGCATGCAAGACTTTCTGCAAAAGGATGCAACAACAGTGTACTCATGTCCTTGTTGTCCTTGAAGTAGCAATGTCAATCACAATAAATGGGGTTTTGAATTGTGACCCTTTTAAAATTTTGATTCACGTGCTTAATTTAAATTTACTCACGATCAATTTTGGTTGAAACAGAATGTTCTGGATATGTTAGAAGTAAATAAAACTAATTAGTTTATAATGAAGCGTGATGTGTGTGCAAATAATTAAAGATAAGGAATAGAAAGATCACACACAAAAAGTATATTGGTTCATCCAACTCGGGCAAGTCTAATCCTCACAACCGTGAGATTTTCACTATAGGCTTCAAAACCAGAATGTTCTCTTTCACATCTTTTCTCACCTTGATCAATTACAATCTTCACCTTTCAACCTATAAAGGATTTTTACAATCACCTTTCAACCTTGAAAGGATTTTTACAAACACACTCAATCTAACATAAAAGATAGACTTGAGTTACAAATAATGTGTATGATAAAAGTGTTAGTAAATTGAACTATTGCCTTCATCTTCCAATTGATCTTCAATTTATAGATGATAAAAGACTGTGAATATTCAGTTTAAACTAAATTTAGTCATTGGACACATTTCCCAAGTGTTAGATTGTATTTTAAAGCAATTAAACATGTGTTTATATTGTTGTCCAAAACGTTCTTGACAATCGAAGAATGTTCATGCTTTTGGATTTGATGGAAAACGTGAATGAGTGAGTGAATGAGCTATGAAATGTCAGTGGGTATTGTTTCAAATCAAATTTATGTTGTAGTGAAAACCATAATGATCTTGTAATAAACTAGAGTGATCATTTGATAAACCATAATGATCTTGTAATAAACCAGAACGATCATTTGATAAATCAGAATGATCTTATAATAAACCAGAATGATCTTTGTTGTTGTTTTGAGAAGTGCTGAACTTAAGAATATTGGACAACTATTTGGAAGTCATACTTTGATCTGTCATGTGTGCAGACTGCTCAGAGGTGTAGTTGCAGTGTCCAATCAAGTCTGTCAAGGCTGTATTTGCTGCTTGATCAATATGGAGAATGATCTTGCTTGTTTGATTATGATGCATAGCTTTTGCCTTTTTGGAATGAATTTTTCAGATGTGATCTTGTATACATCTGGTAACTTTGTAAAATATGGTTTGTTTGCAAATCAGAATCGATCTTTATCTTATTTCCTTCTTATGAACAGGAACATTCTTGGTTTGAAGAAATTAAAGGCTGTGAAGAACGATCTTTGTTTTCCCAGAATTTTGTCAGAATGTTATTCGTTTATTTGAATTTAGTTAAGACGTAATTTGCTTTGATTTATAACATAGTGTGATCATTGATTGTTGTATGAATGTATTTGATCACCTTCTTTATGAGGATGCCATCTTTAAGATGTAATAACCATTCTATTGAATGATTGATACGTGATATATTCTTTATGAGATTCTTTCATTATTGAGTGGATACTTATGCACGTTGATGAAGTGAATGGTTTCTTGCTTGTCACTTATGCAATTCATGTTCCTTAAATAAAACTCAAGTGCAATCATTAGTAGACCACCATTCATAAAACTTAATCATTTATTTCATAAAGTTTGTTGTCATTAAAACATACATTAAAAAGGTTTTTACCTCAACAGTCCTTGCTCACAACTCATCAATCTGGTCATCAATCTAGAGATTATTTTCCTCCTTTGTGCCTTCAGCTCGAGTTATGGGCTTGACTATTGATTTAAACAGTCTTGATACTCTTTAGCTTGTGGTTTGGACTGTGGAAAACGATTTGTCTTGACTTTGTCTTTAATAGGAAACAACCATAATGTTCTTTTTATCAATCTCTAATTTATTTTGGCATGTAAGACGTGATGTTCTTGATTTTTTTCATGGGAAAATCATTGATTTTTGCATGAATATATTTGATCACATATCTTTGAATAAATCACTCAAAAACACAAGTTAAATACCAATATAATCTTAATTAGTGATTAATTAACTGTTTGTTTATCCTTAAAATACTTGATTTATGATTTTGCCTCAACATCATTAATATGTTCCCTTAAGACACATGTTAACAAGACCCTTATGCTTTGTTTGGATGAGGGATGAAAGTGAAAAAGAAAAATAGTGAAAGAAAAGGATGAAAGTGACTAGAAAATAAGTGGAAAATTACTTGACTTTTAGGTGTTTGGTATGAACGAAAGTGAGAATAAAGTAAAAGAAAAAATACAAGTATATTTATTAATTGACACAAATACCTTTACATTATAAAATATTAAATATCACATTTGTATAATATAACATCATATGCTAGTAATCTAGAATATAATATATGATGATACGTTGATGTATTGGATAATCAACTCTACACAATGACAACACAATTTGTCCCACATCTAACTTAATACATAAATTCAGATAAAACAAAATATAATTAAACATAAACTCGACCATGTTATGTCTAATACAACATCCACTAAATTCTATATAATCCTTCTAAATGGCTTTTCATTTTCTCTTATCCTTGGTTACATGCTTGTTTGAAACCAACAGTAATAGAAAGGATGAGACTACGTCTTAATGAGTTCCAACAGAATTAACATAGGTTGACTCTTGAGACCTAAATGCATAATTTTTAATAACTTAATTCTATAGTTTGCGATTTATAAAAACAATTACATAACTCTATTAACTTATTCACCTCAACTGTAGCCGCGTTCTATCAAATGTCTGTAAGTCAGAGAAATTATAGCTTAATGTAACAAATTGTCTAATGGCAATAATTGGCGTCCCGATCGTCCTAGTTATAGTGCGGGTTAAAATTCCACTTATATATGTGTGTGCGTGTGTCATTTCTTAATTTAACATTATACTCTCTATAATATTCTATATAATTCCTTTTAACTTCTTATACATAAGACTAAGGTATTTAACCAAGAACCTTGCCTAAGGTATCATAAACACACCCTAAAATTCTATGACATCAGTTGTGTTCATAAAATCACTACAAATTGTAAAATTGATCTAAAATTATGAAGATTCACGGTATTAAATTACTAAGAGTAAGCTTTTCAATGTAATTGGTTTCACTCAAAACTAATTCTTATAACTCATGTTATACCCATTTTAACTCAGCTATGTGATAATCTTTGTGCGCATAAATTACTTCAACTTTGACAATTCAATTAAAATATCAAATAACGTCCAATTTGTAAAAACTATCCCTCGTTGGAAAGCTTATGATGTCTAGTTTATGAACATAGTTTTTATTTTTCAAGTAAGTTCTCAATTAGTACAATTTGTTAAAACAATACATAAAGATTCCAAAAACAGGGCAACAACTTTAGTCTAACTTGGGACTCATTTTTCTCTATCAACTCTCAATTAAATTTAGTGAAACCAATATCTATTTCAAAGGAAATTAAGTCTAGTTTCCAACGATACAAAAATAAACTCCAGATGATTTTTATAGAAAAAGTTAGAGACTCAATACCAAAGGTACTGCATACGGGATTTGGGGGATACCAACTAATTTTTTTATCAAATACGTTATATGCAAGTCATCGCACTATCAATTGACATTCAAGGTACATGCATATTTCAACCAATCGATCATAATGTAATATGTAATCAATATAACTATCGATTTCACACCTAATACAAGCTCTAACATTGGTTTCTAACATGAAGTTTTCCCGATTGATGCTCAAGGTACATGCATGTTTTAACCAATCGATCACAATGCAATATGTAGTCAATATAACTATCAATTTTACATCTAATACAAGTTCTAACATTGGTTTCTAACATGAAGTTTTCCCAATTGAATATCCATAAAAATACCCAATTTGCAAACAAGATTTGATTCCTTTTGATCATCAATTTTCAGCCAAATTATATTCTAATCACTATCCTAACATGCAACTAAAGGTGGGGAGGGAACTCACTCTTTGTTGATTTGCTACTTGAAGAAGGGAGAGTGAAAATGATGTATTTCTTTAAATCTTTATTCTCTTGAAATCCTTACATTGAGATGATAATATGAGTGAGATTGCATGCAAATTTGTGTTAAGAGTTAAGAAAATTGATTTTTTTTTTTCCTTTCTATTTTCTTTCTATTTGATTGTATGAATGAGGAAGAGGAAGAATAAAAAAATTATGACTTTTGTTATTGACTTTTGGATATAAATAGCAGAAATATCCTGGTAAATTATATAATATGCCTCTTTAATAACAATTCTCTTTTTAATGTATCCTTGCTACTATTGCCGATAATTTACAATTAAAACACTTATTTGTTTATATATATATATATATACTATTGCTAATATTAAATAAGGTTATGAGAATGTTAGATATAATACATACAAAATGAAACTATTATGAAATATATGTTTGACATTAATCATGTTCTAAACATTACGAAAATGCTACAATAATATATGACATATATGAATACTAGTGTGTAACTTGTGTTACAATTTTGATAAATATATTGTTATATTAATTTATATATACTAATCATCATAAATTTTATTGGCATTGGCATTAAAAAAAATTTATCATCAATTCAATCCCATACACTATTATTGAAAATTTCATTGTACACATTTGTGGTGTCGGCACATGTAAAATTGACCATAAACTTGACAAAGAGATTAACCTTGACTCTTATTTATGGTCATTGCAAAACACAACGACGATAGAAATTGTCTTATCTGAAATTGTCTTATCACCGATGTGTTTTCTTGTGATCATAGTTGCTCCTATAATATTTGTACAGTTCATTTATGAGCAATTTACAAAGTCATTATAATGTTTCTAAAAAACGGGAACACCACTATGATCTTAATCGGTGATGCCTTATTTTTTAATTCTCCAAATATTTTTTTTTTCTTCCAAAAAACTTACTATAAAACAATACTTGTAATTTTAAACAAACAATACT
The DNA here is from genome assembly GCA_037974735.1 of Cicer chorassanicum. Taxonomy (NCBI): domain Eukaryota; kingdom Viridiplantae; phylum Streptophyta; class Magnoliopsida; order Fabales; family Fabaceae; genus Cicer; species Cicer chorassanicum. Next base: position 2,666,222 of record JBBPBP010009778.1, on the reverse strand, counting down.
TGTAATTATTGAAAAATTAAATAATTAGATTCGATCAAATAGGAATTTTTAAAATAATGGACATGAACATGTTAAGTAAATTAGTAAATTTAAAGATGAGTAAGTAACTAAATAATGAATTTTTATTTTTATTACTCAAGCATAGTATATAACTAAATATTTAAGAATTCATATAAATTTTGTTTTATTGTATCAAGTGTCAAAATACACATAAAAATTATGATTATATGTTATCTTTGAATTTGCATGTTAGTCTTCATGAATCCTTCAAAATTGTTGATTTTGGCATCTGTGGTCTTCATGAATCCTTTGAATCCTCTGAATTTGCATGATATTTAACAATAAATTTAGAATGTAAAATGTATAGTACATTAAAATTGAAATGTAACCATTGAAAATAAAAATAAAAATAGTAAATCCATATTCATAGAAACATATTCTATGAAGTCCAAACAAAATTGAAAGCAAACAAACATAACATGCAAATATTCATAAATGAAAATGGATAGAAATTTAATGTATGAATCTAACATTGCAAAACTAACAAAGTTTAGCCAAAACAAATGCAACCATAGTTTAATTCAAAACAAAATAATAAAAGTCTTATATTTGTATGAAGCTTGATTCTCACTCCTTCTCAATTTTGATATTTTTCACATTTCAATTGGTTCCATCATTGTCATGAATGAATCCATCCTAATGTTCAACCAAATCTCCCATCTCTTTTGGCATGGTGTCAGATTGTGGTCCTAATATTCAAGTTGTTCTTAAAAACATTAATCTAGATCATCAAAATAAGCATAACCAGAACACATCAATAACAAAGGTTGAAGATACAATAAAATTGAAAAAATATACTCACTTGATCCATTTGATAAAGTAAGCTTAGACATGATTTGTTTGGCAGCGAGATCCATTTGATAAAGTAAGTTTAGAACATGATTTGTTTGGCAGCGAAACTCGTTCATGATCAACTATGACAAAGGTAGCAGAATCAATATTATCAACTACTCTAACCTTCTTGATATAGGGTACCTTTTACCAAAATTAATTAATGAAATTTATTAACATCAATAATAGTTTAAGGAATTGATAAATTAACATAAATGGATTTTATTTGTTAAACACACTTGCGCACATATTTGCATGCAAAAGAAATATAAATTATAAATAAAATATATAATTAACAAAACTAAATGAAGTGTAATAGATATGACATTGAAACTGTGAAAATTACATTTTGACAACTCTTAAGCTACTCTATATTCATGCATTGGAAAAGATTTTAAAAAAGTTCTTCTAAACTCAAATGAGAATATCCTTCATATGAGTCGATGGTTGAGTTATAAAGTTAGTATTCTAATAAAAAATTGAATAAGTTAGTTGGTAGTACTTCTAGTTTACTTTTAACCTTACTTGAATTTGAAAGAAACCGACTCAAGAATTTCAGGGTTAAATAAAAGCTTAGTAGAATTTATTGCGTTTTGTAGTTGGTTTTTACCATTAATCATCTTCACTTTTAGAAACTAAGCAAGTACAACAATATTTTGATTATAACCGGATTGCAAATATGCATTCAGGTCATCAACATAGGGTTGCACATTCATTCCTTATGCTAGATAGAGAAAATGAAATTAGTTAATAATTAATAGAGAAAGTTATTAAACACTGAAAAATTTTATATAGTATAAAAATTCTCACCCATCTGACTCTAACTCAATATAACTTTAAGGGAGGCGCGAAGATTATTGAAGAGAGACATTCAATAGAGGACGACAAAAAAAAGAAGTTAACAGAGGACGGCGAAAGAAAAAGAAAAGTCGGAAGTAAGGGTGTACGTGGGTTGGGTTGAGCCGATTTTGACAAAACCCAATGCCCGACCCGATAGATTATCTTTGGGCTGGGTTAAGTTCTAAACCTGTATTTTTTTCATTTAACCCGAACCGAACCGACCGAATCAAGAATGGGTTGGGTTGGCGGGTTATACATAAATAATAACCTGTTTCTTATTTTACGGAAAATATATTGAATGAAAATATATTTAATACTTAAATGTCTCAAAAACTATAAAATTTCAATCACATCATTCAATTCTTTAAAAAAATCATCAACCTCTCACAAAAAAAATAAATAAATAAATTCAACAATCTTCAAATACATAAATAAATTCAACAACAGTATATCAATAAAATATAAAAATTTATCAATTCTAAACAATGTCAACTTCAAGTACAAACACTTAACAAGTTTCTCAAAGTCTAGAAGGGAATAATTGAGAATCTGCAAAAACAAATATGAATAATAAAAGTGAGGAGAAAACAGCTAGCATTGCTACTTGGTCCACCACATTACTTTCATCATTTCACATAATCCACAAACCATTTTAGTTTACTAAGTTACCATAATTTTTTAATAGTAGTGCTTCAGTTATTAATAGTTAGAGTACGTACTATCTTCAAATAAAATACTAAAAAAGTGTTTAATAGATTTAAACATAAAAAATTTAAACTAAATTTATCATAAGCTTTTGTATAAGCATCATTTTTGTTCATAAATAGTATTTAACTAAAAAAAATTGTATTTAACAAATGTAACAAATTTAAACTAAATTCATTGTAAGCATAAGCTTTCCGTTCATACCTTTATTATGTAAAACTATAACAAAATATGACATTTAAATAAATAGTATTTAACTAAAAAATTAAATTGCTCTTTTGAAAGAGACAATTCAAAAATTAGATACGAATTTTATGAGTAGACATATATGAGATTACAAGGTCAAAACAAATTAAACGCTAAATTGCGAGAAAAATTAAGTATTTAGGCTAGACGCATAAACACCTTGGATCAACATTCATATAAAAATCAGTTATTAATAATATCTGAAACCCTATTGGATTGTTGGGCTGCCAAACAAAATTTTTTTAAAAAAAAAATATAACTAGTTACCGGGTCGGGTCTACGGGTCGACGAGTTTAAATTGTTAAACCAATTACCCGAACCAAATATAAGCGGGTTTCAACTGGTTGGGTTGGACTCGAAAGTGAACGAGTACAGGTAAAAATCGGATTGGATTGGGTTGAATGATCGGGTTGGCGGGTCGACCCGCACCCATGTACACCGCTAGTCGAAGGCACCAAAACAATTCGTAAAATAAAATGTGGTTGCTATATTAGTGTTTGAAAAACCATTACTTTTAAATCGTGGTGTAATTGATTGTATTTTTTTTAATTCTTAAATAAATTTTCAATGTTATTTTTTTCTCTCAATAATGCCAATAAATTCTCAACCGATTCCTAAAAAAACAGTTAAATCGATGTCATAGAAGTTTTAATTTTTTTTTTTCTTTAAAAAAAACTGCACAATGAAGTGGTTGTGTTTTATTTTTTTCTTTCTAAATTATTTCTATTAATAGAGACACTTGTCAAACTTGTTAAGTACAACTAAATACAACTTAAAAACACCAAACTTAACTCATTAAGCATAGAAAATCATTTTTAATGATTTTTAATAAGTGGGCCATTTTTTTCTCTTCTTATTTTTCTCTTTCCATGCCACCTTATTTTCATCCAATAAATTTTGTTTTCTTTTTAGATTTTTTTTGTTTTT
>JBBPBP010009778.1:2646964-2658640 GCA_037974735.1 Cicer chorassanicum | reverse complement strand
ATTAAAAATGAAATTAATTAAAAAATTTAAGAAATAAAAACATTTTTTTTCACAAATTGGACCCAATTTTATTTATTTATTTCATTTAAAAAAGAGAATAAATGACATGCACTATCAATATCAAATTTACTCCCACAACTAATTATAATATGTCTATATTTTAAATAAAATCAAAGAAAAAAATTTATAAGAGACTTAATATAGTGGTAAATTTTGATCGAATATAATGTAAATTTTTCGATCGAATATAATGTAAAATTTTTGATCGTATCTTTATTCTCTTCTAAAAAATAGACCTTATGACTTAAAAAAATGGAGCTTTATTTATTATTTATTTAATTATTATTATTTTTTATTACCGAAAAGATTTTGGATAAATTGGATATAAAAGTTTTGTGTTCTCCATCAGACCCCAAAACCGAACACACTTCAAATCACCGATTCACTATAAATCCCTAATTTTGAAATCGCAGCAACGGTAACGTGCAAGGGAAATTTCAAGGTTAGATTCTTCCTTATAAATGTCTTTTTCTTCATTCAACGTTCTCAATTTACTTTTCAGATTTCCCTTCGTAGTTTTGATTTCTGAGACAGTATTTTTTTCATAGTTTGATTCGAAAATCTTATTGTTATTGATTTTAATTTGAATTTTCATAGTTTGATTTGAAAGTTATATTGTTACTGATGATTACTGTCAAATTCTGATTTGAAAATATTTTGTAATAATAGATTATCGCTTAAACCCCAACCGTCGTTCTTGAGTTCAATTTTTTCGGCGACATTAGGGCGTGATGTTTACGCCACAGAGGAAGGCATGGCCGACGGGTACGGCCAGAGCCTTCACACCGCATAGAGTTGGTGCCACATCGTCTGCAAAGGGGAAGGCTGTTGTTATTGCCGATGACCCGCATCATGACCCGCATCCGCCGCCATTGGGATCTTTAAGTGAAGCAGGTGGTGAGGTGGTGGTGGCTGCTGGGTTGAATTCGGGGTATGCTGAGGATTGGAAGAAGTTCAGGGAGGTTGGGTTGTTGGATGAGGCGGTTATGCAGAGGAAGGATCAAGAAGCTATTTTGGAGAAGGTTTCAAGGCTCGAGAGAGAGGTTAGTTAGTTTGGTGTTGATTTGTGCCCTTTTTTTAATAATTTTTATCATGATTTGCTTTTCTAGGGTTTGCTTGAAAATGATGCCTTTGTGTTAGGTTTTAAAATTATTATGTTATTTTTTGCCTTTATAGATGATTTATGCTGTTTGAGTTTAATTATTTTTTCTGTTCTTTTGCAAATTAGGTTATGGGTCTATTAGATGCTTGCAATTTGCATTTGTTAGTTGTTGTTATTATTAATGATTGAATGCATAGTGTCAGTTGCTCACTAATGTTTTGTATGTTGATATTACTATAATTTTGAAGAATGAACTCTTTAGCATAGAGTTGTAACTTGTTGTAGTAAATTAGTCAGCAACCCTTTGTTAACCTATGATGCTTAAGTACGGATACATGATATGACATTTGAAAGAAATAAGGTACCAGTACAGGATACAACATTTAATAAAAATCAAGGTATGTGCTATGAGTTTTTTATATTATGTAACATGAGTTTAAAATGTAAAAAAATGTGTATGGTTACAAGAATAAAGAAACCTTTTCCAAATGATAAATTGAAGCTTCAGAAACATTATGCAACGAGATAAGTTGATTCATGTCTTCATATACTATTGATTGACTATGATTCTGACTGTTGATTTTCATTAATTTCACCTAACCTCGTGATGCAAATTCAAACTCATTAAAAAGCCACTTGTTGTGAAAACCATTGTCATGATATCGCGATGAAAGCTAAACAGGACTTGCCACAGTAGGATAAAGATAAGTAAAATAAATGTATAAATATATCTAAGTGGGTAATTAAGAGAACTATTTGGTTGCCTTTACATTATAATTTACAATATAATTTAATGGCTTCAGGATTTCCCTACTTTGTTTTTTTTGAATGTTATTGTAAACCCAAGTTTTTTTTGAATGTTATTGTAAACCCAAGTTTTTTTGGAAACTTAATGTCATTTTGTCGATGGTTGACCATTGATGAACTTTGGGTTCTTTTTATTTTTATAGCTTTTTGACTACCAGTACAACATGGGGCTCCTGTTGATTGAGAAGAAAGAGTGGAGTTCGAAGTTTGATCGACTGAGGCAAGAACTAGCTGAAACTGAGGAGGTTCTAAAACGAGAACAATCTTCACATTTGATTGCATTATCTGAAGTTCAGAAGCGAGAAGAAAATTTGAGGAAAGCATTGGGTACAGAAAAGCAGTGTGGAGCTGATGTATGTTCTTTCTCTATCTTAAATAAAGTATTTGATTGTGTTGAATTTGGTTGTGCTTGCTTACCTGCTCTTCTTTTTATGACATTGTCTTCCTTTTAAAATTGGTTAGTATTGGAAGAGCTGATCACAGTTTTGAGGCTGGGATATAATTTTTGCCTCTATTGCTTACTTTGCTTTCCCTTATTCCTTTAACTTCAGTATGAAGTATATATGCATATTTAATAGAGTAATAGCAGTGCCATGTTTGTGATCTTTAAGAATTAGTAGCTGACCTGATCCATCCTATCTGGTTTAATTTAAATTATATTCATTTTGAGTAATGGCTCTGATTTTCAAAGTAAATTTAGAGTTGTTTCCAAAGAAAACATATGTTTGGATGATAATGTTTATAATGTATTGTACTTGTTTTTTAAAAAAATTGAAACTAATGCACTAGTTGGTATGCATAATTGAATTTTGGATATAGGATATCTGGTCATACTTTAGTCAAACAATTTCCTAGGCAACTACAATTATTAGATAGAAGATAGATAGATGGATGGAGGGATGTATGTATATATACTGTCTTGTCCCCCACTGTTAGCAATGCTAGTACTGTTATAAATTGTTGCCTTTCTGTTGTCTTTGCTATTTTATGAGGTGAACTTTAATGGAAAGAGCAAAATGTTAACTGGCCTTGCGACATGTTCTTTTCATTAAATCTCTTGCTGTTTGATATATAATCATATAACTATATATATGGATAGAATAATTTTATTGTATGACTTGGAGGATTTGCTTTAATTTGTTGTTAAGGTTGTCCTAAATTGTCTATTTAGCTATTTCACCATCGATGTTGCTGAAATTGATCAATTGCAGCTTGAGAGAGCTTTACGTGCAATGCAAGAAGAATTTGCCCAAGTCCAAACTTCCTCCCATATGAAGCTAGATAAAGCAAATGCATTGGTGGATGGAATTGAAGAGAAGTCTTCAGCGGTTAACAAAAAACTCCAAGATGCGGAAGCTAGGCTTGCTGAGGTAAACCAAAAAAATGCTGACCTAGATATGAAATTGCGAGAGGTGGAGGTTCGTGAAAGTTTGCTTCAAAAGGAGCGTTTGTCAGTAGCTACTGAGTATGTGCGATTTTCTAAATTTTAAGAATATTTCTAGTCATCATATTCAGTCTCGTGCTATGTGAATAGTTCATTGAAGTTGGTATTGTACCTCTATTTCAGTCGAGAATCATTTGAAACAACATTCTATAAACAAAGGGAAGAGTTGAAGGAGTGGGAGAGGAAGTTACAACAAAGGGAGGATATGCTATGCGATGGCAGGCAAAATCTTGGTGTGAGAGAAAAGAAAGCAATTGAAACAGAGAAGAATCTGAAGCAGAAAGAGAAAGATCTAGAAGTGTTGGAGAAGAATATTGACGTATCAAGTTCCTTATTAAAAGAAAAAGAAGCTGAGATAAGTCGAAGAGTAGCAGATGTAAATGCAGAAGAGAAGGTGTGCTTTGACATTTCTTATTGCGTCTTTTTTTTGCCCTTTGTAAACATGTAATTGCTTTGATTTGGTCTTTATGTCATTTGTGTTGCGGTTATGGTTGCAGAAAGTGGATAATGTGAAGGGGATACTAGAGATGAAAGAGAAGGAATTGCATGCTCTGGAAATAAAGCTTAGTGTTAGAGAAAGAGTGAGTCCAGAACCTGGTTACTTTACAATATAATGTTTGGCAAAGTTTTTTGCATAAAAAAAATTGCACGATACATCAATTTGTAACTACTGAATTCAGTTTTATTTGGAGTTAAATCAACAAATATTTATTGAAATAAAATCACACGAATTCATTGAAATCATTGAAGAAAATCACACAAATTCAGTTTGATTTGGAGTTAACTTGAATGGATTGAGTAATTCACATGATTTTGTTGCATACTGACTCTTGTACATATATTCCTTCCAGGAAGGGATCCAAAAACTTCTTGATGAGCAAAAGGAGACTCTGGGTTTAAAGTTGCAGCAGTTTGATCTTGAAATGGAACAAAAGAGGAAGTCCCTCGCTGAAGAGTTTAGCGGCAAAGAAGAAGCCTTGGAGCTTAGGGAAATTGAAGTCAACCATAGGGAAATGAAGGTTGGAAAAGAAGAGCAGGCTTTGAGTAAGAAGTCTGAAAGAATAAAGGAGCAAAATAAGGAACTTGAAACAAAGTTGAAATCTTTGAAGGAGAATGAAAAGACAATGAAAATAAAAGAGAAAGAGCTGGAGAAGGAAAAAGAGAAATTGATTGTTGATCGGGAGAGACTAGAGAATTTAAATGTTGAACTTGAGAAGATTAAAGCTGAGATTTCTCAGCAGGAGCTGCAAATATGCCTAGAGACTGAGAATTTGAAGCTTACTGAAGAGGAGAGGTCAGAGCATTCTCGTTTGCAATTGGAACTAAAGCAGGAGATTGAGCATACCAGAATGCAGAAGGATTTGATTATGAAGGAAGCCGAAAACTTGAGGGAGGAAAAACTTAGGTTTGAGAATGAATGGGAAGTGTTGGATAAGAGAAGAGCTGAAATTACTAGAGAACAACATGAAATTGATAAGGAGAAAGAAAGATTAAGAAAACTGAAAAACAGTGAAGAAGAAAGGTTGAGAAGAGAGAAGCAAGATATGCAAGATCATTTAAAGAAAGAGCTGGAAAAGCTTGAATTGGATAAGGAATCCTTTAGAGATTCAATTAAACAAGAGGAATTTCTTTTATCCGATAAAGTAAAAAATGAAAAGGCACAAATGCTTCAAGATTTTGAATGGAAGACAAGAAATCTCGAGAATGAAATACAGAAAAGGCAGGAGGAGATTGAGAAAGACCTGCAGGAAAGGGAGAGAAAATTTCAGGAGCAGATGGAAAGGGAGCTCAATAATATTAATATATTGAAGGATGCTACTGAAAAGGAATGGGAAGAAGTGAAGTCTGAGGAGATCAGGTTAGAGAATGAGAGAACCGAATTTGAGACAAACAAGCAGCAGCTGAAGTCTGACCAACGTGAGATGCATGAAGATTCTGAAATGCTTATGAATCTTAGCCAGAAAGTCAAGAAAGAGCGTGAACTCCTTGTGGCTGAAAGAAGTCAGTTTCTTGCATTTGTTGAGAAACTCAAGAATTGCAAGGGCTGTGGGGAAGTTGTTAGGGACTTCGTTGTGTCTGATCTTCAGTTACCTGACAGTAAAGAAAAATGGATTCTTCCCTTATCTAACTCCCCTGTTTTGAATGATATGCCTCTTAAGAACTCTGAGGACAACATTGCTGCTTCTGGCTCGAACTATTCTGGATCTGCAAGGCCTGTGTCTTGGCTTCGCAAATGCACGTCCAAGGTTTTCAATTTATCCCCAACTAAAAAAGCAGACTCTGTCAGTACTTCCCATGTAGCTGGGACATCACCAGAGTCTGATGTAAATGTTAATATAGAAAAAGTTGAAGGGCCTGCATCATCTCCTAATATTGAAGGACCGGCAATTACGCTTGGAGAACAACAAATAGCAAGTGGGATGGCTAATCACTCGTCTGACACACCACATCTCCAATCCGATAACATTGTTAAAGAGGTGGATAACGAATACTCTCTATCCATAGATGGTCACAGCTATGTGGATGGTTTAGTAGGTGGAGGTCCAGATGATTCTCAGCAGTCAGTCCCAAATGTTGGTCCGCCCAGACGTGGGAGGAAAAGCAAATCTGGAATTGCTAGAACGCGCTCAGTGAAGGCTGTGGTTGAAGAGGCCAAGGAGTTCCTAGGTAAAACCTCAAAGGAAACAGGAAGTGTGAGTTTGCATGAAAACATGCGCGAAGACTGCAGTCACACTGAGAAAACTATTGGTAATAGTAGACGGAAGCGTCAACGGGCACAAACTTCCACGATTGGAGAAAGTGAACAGAATGCTGGTGATAGTGAAGGACACTCAGATAGTATCACAACTGGTGGGCGCAAAAAGAAAAGGCAAACAGCTGCTCCACCCACACAAGTCACTGGTGAGAAGCGATACAATCTCAGGCGGCATAAGACGTAAGTTTAGTCTCAGGGGCCTTGTATGGGGCAATAAAAGCTTTTTTTTTTTCTTTTTTGTTTTCTTTATCAGTGTAATCACTGGTTGTATTTAGTTATGTATTGCGGATAGTTTTCTTGGATGTTTATATTAGTATTAATGCTAAAGGATTTGTTCCATATATATTTGGTTCTTTCTAATTTTCACACATTGAATGCCTTGCCACTCTTTTCCCTCCTGTCTCCCCCTTCCCAATAAGGGATAAAGAAAAGTTGTGGTGCGCCAATTTGTTTCATTGGTTGGCTTGATTGTTATCATGGTTTCAAAGGTTGCTGCTATTTGAAATATTAGTGGTTGTTTAAAGTCTTCTAAATTGATTTGTGGGAATAACCTTTCTATGGATACATCTTTTTCCAGGTTAATATTTATTACATTCCCATGAGTCTTCTGTAAAGTGAGGTCTGGTGGTAGTTAGAGCATTTTTTATCTTTAAAAAAGGTAGTTATAGGATTTAAAATAAAAATATTCACATATAAAATTTTATTCCTGTCCCATGAGAATATGTTTTTCCATCCCCTCCATTATGAATGCAATCCATGGGAGTGCTGAAATTATTGTCCATGCAAAACTTTTATATCATTGGAAATAATTATTTTACCCTTGTAATAAACACGAGATGCCTCATTCCCTACCCATATTTTTTCTGTAGGTCAGAACAGTTCCTATGTCAATTGATGTTTCCAACTATTTATTGATTAGTCAATGTGATTTCTACATTTTTGTAATTGCAAGAATGATATTACAGTATGTTTGGTTTGCAATTGAAAACTGCAAGTCTTTGGACCCGAAGTATCCAGAGATTTTTTGAGAACATTATGTTTACAACTGCAATCGAACAATAACAGTTGTCATATTGTGGTTATGAATGAAATTTACTATCTTGGCATTAATACCCTGAAGTGCTAGTTTGATTATTTATATGAACAGAAATGCACTAATTATCAGATATTAATGAAAATTGAGATTGAGATGGCAGTTTCTGATCTGTCGCACAGTAATTAAAGTAAATTCTGCTTACTGGTGCTGAAAGTTGAGAGACTTGTTGATTTCATGTTTGATTGTTAGAGTGTTCTATTGAAATGAAAAAGAACTTAATTGAAGCCACTCATTATTGGTTATCTAATTTGTTTAGTTTTTTTAGGTTCAGACAGCACTAGAACTTTTTGACCGAGGGTATTTGAAACATTAGTTTTGGATTTTTTCTGGCGGATCTGAAGACGGATTTACTGTGGTGGATACTTTTCCAATAATAAGATCTTACTGTGTATAGTTATAATAGTTGGAAAGTCAATTGCCCGATTGAGAAATTATTTAATGCCACTTAGACTAGTGCGGGGGGATGTAGAGGGTGTCATTGATAGTGTCTTTAATGTGGCTGGTAGTATATCTAGCACCATGCATCACAGTCTTGTGTGGTAAGAATTTTCTCGAATGTTCTGACGTCATACTTTTCCTTGAACAGTGCTGGCACAGTTTCATCAACACAGGATGTATCCAATGGAACAAAGACTGTGGAAAAAGAAGCTTCTGGTGGTACACTGGATGTGGGTAATAAAAACCCTGAAGCAGTAGTAGCTGATGACAATATCCGAACCACAGCTCTTGTGCAGGTCTCAACAGTAAAGACTGTGGAGTTCAAAGATGATCGAGTTGTAAGGGTAAATCAATCTTCCTGTTTTGAATTGTTGATTGATTTAATTGGAATTTTTATATATTTGTTATGTTCTATTTAATATACAACTGCTTTTTACAGTTTGAAATACCAAGAGACATTATTGATGACAATGGTGCTACAACCAACTCTGTGGATCGCGTTGAAGAAAGTGGTACACTGGAACATGGAAATGAAGATGGAAGCATAATCAATGACGTTGAAAATGTGGAGCAGGAAGAGGAATATGAAGAGGGAGAGGAAGAGGAAGAGGAGGAGGAGGAAGAAGAGGAGGAGCCTGGTGAGATGTCCATTGGAAAGAAGATCCTGAAATTTTTCACGACATGATGGAAGTATTTTTGTATTTCTCTTCCTCATTGTTAGATATACATACATTCTCATTCCTTTTAAATAGGACATAATCTTTGGGTTAGCTTCTATGTTTGTTTTGAGATTTATTAATGACAAGATACGAAGCATTATTTTGCCTTTCTTTGTCTGTTTTCCTCGAGCAAGATTGATTATACTGCTCAGGCGTGGAGGATTTTCCATTCCAATCAATAATTAATAATGATAAAGTGATATTAATATTCAATAATAGAATAATTTATGAGTGTTAAATTTGCACTTCAGGCCTCTCTATTAGTTAATAGTAGCTTTGAAATTGTGCTAACATCTCATGTTCTCTCTTCCTTAGCTTTTCCGTTAACACCAATGAAGAAAGGAGGTTAGGTTTATGTGTATGCATTTCTTCTACCCATCTATTTCTTTGCAGTTCCAACACATTCTCAGGATATTGTTCCTTTGCCTGACACTAGAATCTCTTCTATTTGTTTTGTTGTCCTAATTGTCACTGATTTTCTCTGGGGACCCATTTTGTTATTTATCTTGAAATCCATTTTTTTATTGAGGAACTTAGTCCCCATTTTGTCCTTCTTTGTCTGCTACTATTGTTGTAATTTATTGTAATATTGTTTGAGTTTATAAAAGTGCATGCCAAATCATGAGAGCCAAATTGTGCACTAGAATTCCAGTCAAGCATCTCCTGTTTTGTATTAGTTTTTTTTTGTCAAATTTTCTTCATACATCTTGGTCCTATTTGATTCAATAACCTCATGAAGAGGTTCGAGGCTTTATGTCAGCCAAAGTTGCTCTCTTCATCACAGTGCCATCAATGACTGATTGCTGCCAGCCAAAAATCCACCTTGTAAGCTCGGTGTTGCGGCCTGTGGTAGAAACATGGTGTTGCAGCCTGTGACAGAAATATGATGGATATAATAGTTGTTGTGGCCTTTGACGGGTGGCCCATAATCCGCAATGCCATAAAATATCATGGTGCTGCTGTGGCTTAAATTTGACAGCACTGCTTCATCATCACTTAGTGCAAGCTGCTTTGGACAAGTAGATCTTGATGTGGGGTTCCGATGGAGAAAAAAGAGAGAGATGCTTTATATTCCACTATTCAAGGCTTTGCTGGTGATTGATGGAATGGCTCAGATCTCTATCCATATCAGAGCCTTTGGATTGGACTCCTATTCAGGTATTTTTTACCAATCTACATCAGATCCTTTGGATTGGACTCGTATCGACAAGGTTGGACTTGTCAAATTATTTCAAGATAAATTATTTATTTAATTTTTCTTCAAAGATTTTAGGAGAATCATTATCATAATTATAATTATTATGTATAAAATTGGGGCTTTGGAATTTTTTAGAATGGATTTTCAGATGAACTTTATCAGGGTGCAATCTTCTGCAACTTTAAGCCAAAGTAAAAGAAAATCGATTGACTTAAATATAACAATTCTGACTATTCCAAAAACTAATCTCATTTGAAGCTTGCTGTTTTTACCTACTTGTCATGGTATGAATTATGAAATGAAACCCAGTTATTTCTTGATTCCTTGTTCTCTTTCTTTAAGTTTTACTGGTCCTAAAGTTAAAAGTTATTATGCAGTGATTCTACAATCATTGCTCTTTGAGACATGTAGTTAGAATTAAAACTCTTTTAAATATAACCAAGCAATTACAAAATTCGAGGACACTTGATCTTCATTAATTTCTTTTGACAAAAATCACAATCTTCGTGGATGGTTTAATATTTATAATGTGTTTTTCTCTGCTGCAGGGTGTCTCATGTGATCTATTTAATGGGTCCTAGTATGTTAATGTTGAATATTGGACTCATTTCGGTACAATTCTCTATGATGTGCCAAAGTGAGCTCATGCACTTTAATGCTTTATCCTTCTTCAAATGCTTTGAATCACCACACAGGAATCCAATTACCCTCTTGCAACTTAGTATCACTTGAGTTCAGATCAAACATGTCTCATAGGGAAAATTCCTTCATGCTTTGATTGTCCTCAAGAACCTTCGGTACTAATTCCTTCTTCAGTGTTGCCGTGGCGGCTCTATTGCAGAAGGTTTGGATTTATTTTACTGAGGCAATTTGTGAAGAAAGGACCGCCAAATGTTATGTTTATAAAATGGCGGATTTTTGGCTTTCTGCTATCATCAGTTTTTACCAAATGTTATGTTTATAGAATGGCGGATTTTTGGCTTTCTGCCATCATCAGTTTTTACCCCCAACCGCCCCATGTTTTCATTGGTCTTTCGTCTGACTTGATGCTATTTGCTCAGATCCAACAATGGCTTTGATTTACAATATCATTGTGAAATTTGTTTCCTAATCTTTCCATGGTCTGGGTGAACCATATAAATAGGGTTCTTGTGTTCTGTTTTTCTTGTTTTGGTAAATCTAAAAAAACAAGTCAAGTCAAAATTTGGGTTTAAAGGAAATAGGTATATCATGTCTTAGTCATTAATGACTCGATATTTTGGAATTTTGGCCCAACTCTATTAATTTGGTTTTTAAAGGCAAATGTTTATTTATTTATTTTTATTATAAATGTGTTTTTTTATATTTTATATGGGCGCGCAGTACAATTGTTACAAACTCTAAAAATGATTAAAAGTTAATAGTATTACTCGTTTACATGATTGAAATAATGACACAATCTGTGAATAATCAATACGATAGACTGCTAACATGTTTAGGTGAGACAACACTCTTTCTCGACTCAAAATGTTGAGGGCACGACATCGATTGCACTTTTGACCTAGACATGAAAAGAGACACAACTAGCACTAAAATTGACAATATTTTATCAAAATAATCATAAACAAGATTATATTTTTAAAAGTATTATTTTATAGATAGGCTGAAAGGTTTTACATTGATGAGATTCTTTTACCATTTTGGTGGTGTGTATTGATGGATCGGATAATTCATCATTTTTGAAGCGTTGAAATCTTTTAATGCTGTCAGTAGATTTTTGTGAGACTAATTATTGTAGGAAAATATGTAACAAGTTTTTATTGAAATGATGATGATGATAAATATATAAATTTAACATGTTTTTATTGAGATGACGATGATAAATATAATTAATTTTTAAATTCAATATTTTATAAATTATATTCGTATTATATCAAAATTGTTTCTACATATCTAATTATATAATATTCTTTTATACAACTACATCATAATCATTTTATTTTATAGATTATTGATACCAACGTGTCTATCTGTAAGTATTTTATAGATTATCGATATATATATATATATATATATAT
>JBBPBP010009778.1:2617951-2640643 GCA_037974735.1 Cicer chorassanicum | reverse complement strand
TTTTTTTTTTTGTCAAATTATGTTTGCTTGACTTTGTTTGACTAGATACAAGCATTTCATTTTGTTTTTAATAAAAATAAAAGCATTTCATAGAACTTGTTTTAAGCATGTTATTAATTCCATCATGGATCACAAGTGTAATTAATCATAATTTATTATAATTTTTTCACTCATTATCTTTTTCTACTTTTCCTCACTATTTCAGTAAAATTCCTTCTGTTCTTGGTGTCTCTTTCCTTCCTCACTAATTTTAGGTCCTTTAAGATTTAAGAATATATATTTTTCTAAAAACAAATTAGTATATATATTTTTAATAATTTGTTTCACCAATTGTTTTAGCAATTTTTCATTAAAAAAATATAACTGTTGTGTCGTAAAAAAATAGTTGAATTATATTGTATCTAAAATTAATTTCAACTACAAATGTAACTCCTTTTCATTATTCAAAAATTAATTATTAAATACTTTTGTATTTTTAATCGAATAAATACATTTCTTTAAATAATTTTTATTATTTATTTTTTCAGTATTTTTTTAAAAGTTTTAATCAATATTATATAATAGACAACTATTTTAATTCTTAAATATGGAAAATTACAATACTATACCTAAATATTTTAGTTAGTTAGTGTAGGTCAAATGTATCTTTGATTAATCAATTTTTTGAATGATTAATAATTAGTAGAATTAATATTAATATTAATATTAATATTAATATTAATATTATTAGTGTTTTTATATGGAGATGATTATTAGCATTTGTCTTATATATGTGGTGATGTTTATCCATTCCCAACGGAAAGCATATTTGAAGCCCATTTGTAGCATTTTCCTGACAAAAATCGACCGTTGCAATTCCATTTGCTAACTCAATCACTCATATATATATGCTAAACCCTTTTTCATGTTGAAGTTGCAATTTTGATTTATTTGAACAAAGTAATGGAAAACATGGTTGAAATTCCAACAATTGTAGATCCTGAATGCAAAACACCAACTCCTCCAATTCAACAACAACTCCATAAACCTTCAAATGAATTGCGCAATCCTGTCTCTCCTGTTCATCTTAAACTCCCCAAACCATTCAAATACCCAGAAAGGTATCTCTTTTTTACACACACAATTTGTTTTCAGAATTTGAATTTCAAGAGAATCTCAACCGTCTGATTTTGATCATTAATTTACAATAGTTAGGTTAGTGATATTTATGAATATGTTTTTGTAGGTATACAAGCCCAACTGATATGATGATGTCCCCAGTAACCAAAGGCCTTCTTGCTAGAAATAAAAAGAAGGCTGCACTTTTACCACCTGGTGTTAGTAAATATCAACCAAAGGTATATAACTAACATCTTAAGATTTCTGCTTATAATTTTTAGTGTGTGCTATTTGTAATTATAATTTTTAGGGTGTGCTATTTGTAATATGTAACAAAGAAACCTCAGATTAAGGGTGTGTTTGGTATTTGACACCTGTTAATGCCTAACACTTACTTTCGTGATTACATTTAATTACTTAAATTTGTTTAGATTATTATTGGTTTGACATACCAATGTTAGTGTTTCATGGTTAGAAAGATGGTAGTTTACGACGTGCTTGCAGGGTGTGATTACATTCAATTATTTGAATTGTTTTTAACTTATTATTGGTGTCGATGTGTAAGTGTTATGTTTGGTATTTGTGTATATGTTAGTGCTTCATAGTTTATAACGGTGGTATATTTTGTCGGACTATTGCAGGTCCCAGTCATGTGCTTGCAGGATGTGAAGTGTGAACCCTTTTCAGAACAAGCTTCCAATGCTGATTGATGAGAATATCAACTCAACTTTGAGGAATTCAATGGAACTTTGTTTTATATGATGATGAATCATGTGACAGTGGTTCAAGGGTAGTTTAAAGATGAAGTATATGAGAGAGAGTTATCTTTTTGCTTCCCATCTTAAAGAACTATATGCTGAAATAATGTAATTATATATCTCCTTTTTGCTTATCAGGTCCTTGAATTTTATGATGCTCTTCAGATTTTTTGTTCCCAAAAAGTTTTGTACTCTCAGATTCTATTGATCCTTGAAGAAACTTTTGTCTGGATTCCAATAAGATCATCTTATTGTACCCTTAGTAGAATTTATTTGTTCTGGTTTCTTTTCAATCTTTTCTGATTTGGTAAACAACTTTGACATATACATTAGCATAAATGCATATGATTCCAATGAATGTGTTTAAGTTGTTTAAGTAATGCTGAGTTTGTGAGAGAGGACTGCGGTTTGATCTCCATAGAACAAACTTTTGAGAAAGGGCAGAGAGCTTAAGCTGCGATTTAAGCATCATTATAATTTAGCATATTTATGTTAGTTATAAGTGATTGGAATGTTCTACTAACACCAATGATTCCTAACTAATAAAATGAATTCAAACTGATTTCACTAACTATCATTATGAGCTTATGGAAATAAGATGAAAAACGTTTATAGACATGTTGTAAGCTATTACCATAAACTCCCTCAGACAATTAAAATAGACCATAAACATGACAAACACAAATTTTGCAGGACACAAATGAAATGTTTGATGGAATAATCTGACACTATATTCATTCCAAACGTACTTCATACCATTGGATTGAACCAACTTCTCCATCAATTTCAAGTTCACAAAATGACTTTGCTAAGAAAGAAACAGCATCATCAATTGTCTCAAATCTTGCTAGATCAGGAGGAAGAGAGTTGCCAGGTCTATTTGTGAGCCAATCTTTCAAAGTGGCCTTTAACTCTTCCTCAGATACAAACCTTTCATCCTTCCCTGGTTCTAATAGTACATAAGTATCTGTTCTCTCGTTTGCTCTTCTCCTCCTTAATGCAAAAACCTGATACAAAGTGTTGTTGAGAAAAACATTACAGAAAAATTAAAAATAGAATCCCCACACAAAAATATAATGTGGAAAAGCTTCAAAACCAAAGAAAAAACCTAGACAGTGTTGTCTTATGACAACTAATGAATAACACTCCATAAGAAATATACAACGCGTTGACTTCTCTCAAATAGTCCACGACTCCGATATGGAGGGCTAAAAGTGATTTTGAAGACTTCAAATTGATTTTGGTATGTGTGAGAATTCGCAATTAAAATCAGTTTTGTGTCTAGAATTGATTATAATGTGAAATTATGATTTGTAGTTTTTGTTTTTTTGAACATATTTTTTATATTTAAATATAAAATATTTTACCTTAAACTCGCTTTTAACTAAAACTAATTTTACAAAATCAATTAAATTAAAATAAATTTTTGCCACCATAAAACGAAACGATTACAGGAATAATAAAATAAAGTGAAACAAGATGTCACTTTTGTTACTAAAACAAAAAAAAAATGAAAACAGATTTTCTTAACACAAATAAGTTTTAAAATACCACGAGTCTAACACAAGTGGTTGATACACAGTGTGTCTGAGTGTTGTAACTGTGGAATATAGATTGCAATTCCTACTCATAAAAAATATAAGTCCTGACATTTTAGAAGAGACTAGGTATACCTTTGTTTTACTTTTGCATTGACCTCCAACTTGAGGCACTATCTGATGGATAGAAGAACTAAAACATTGAATTAGGTCTGGTGATGTTACTTGCATTACTTGATTCTGCATATGATAACTTTTTGTAGCTGAAAATTATTAGAAATCTAAATAGTCAGTAAAACAATAATACCTTGGCTTTTCTACTTAGTGCTATATTTATATATAATAACAATATTGCCATCAATACATATAATTAAGCTATGAAACACTGACACAAACATCGAATATGATACTAATTCGTAGATAATAATAATAATAATAATAATAATATAGAAATATAGAAGTGATCAAACGTGTGTCGGTAATATGTTTAAACAAGTGTCGAACACCTGACACGTCGTCAATCGTATGTATTGGTGCTACTTCGTAAATAAGAAAAATGCCATATAAAAATAATGTAATTGTAAGGTATATACTACAATGTAAACAATTAACAAGCTCAAAAGCTGAAAAGATAAGGCCATAGAATATCTTACAGTGGAGGAACCGAACTCCAACATTGAAGGCTTGATGTGGCTGCAAAATAACTACCATAGTAATAAATTACTTTGTGCTAAGCTTCATTAATGTTTATGGAGATTTGGAAAATATGAAACCAAAGTTATCATCCATATAACTCATGTGAATTACAATCACAAACTATGAGGATAACTTCTTTTATTATGTTTTTCTAACTACCCATGTTTGTTCTCATATTTACAATATTGCCATTCTTCCCTCATTCCCAAATTTTATGTTTTTTGCTTGGTTAAGATTTTCTTGAGGCTTGAAACAAAATTACAGATAATGTGTAACAAGCAATAAGACAAATTGATCATTGAAATATTAAGTGTTTAAATTAGTTTTTTATTTTTGCAATAAATATATTTATGAAACTGTATAATGTCGGTCTAAATAGTATTTCTATAAATATTTATTATTAGAGGCTATAATGTAACATGATAATTAAATATGTGGTTTCTCTAAGTTAATCTCACATTAACGTCGTAATAATATTAACTAATTTATCTATGTCTTTCACGAGTTAATCTGCAAATAATTAATCACACATTATTAATGTTATGTGTAGAGAAGTTACATCATAATTTCTAACAATAAAAATTTATAAAGAGATTTAATTGACGTTTTACATTTTTATGGATGGATATATTTAGTAATTCACAAAATTTAATGATTAATTTTTAGACACTTACGATTTTTTCCTATTTAGGTTGAACACAATGGATATAGTAATTATTAGCTGCAAAAATTATTGTAACATTGATTGATATTTAAGCATAATATCATGGATTGTGATTAATAACCTTGTTAAGTTGTATTTAGTGTTTTTTTTGTTCTATGTATTTAGTTTTTTTACCAACAGAAACTAATATCATTTCATGGAATAATAGGGGCAACACGTGTTGGTACATTCTAAAAAATGTGGGAATTAGTTAATTAATTTTGTTTTAAACAGTTTACGATAAATTTTATAAATATCTTTTTAATTGTTTTTAGTTGGATTTTATTTAAAACTCACGCATGGACAAAAATTTTGTAAATATCTTTTTTAAAATTACAGATATAAAAACAAATATTACAACACTTTTTATTCAGCAAAAGAATAAGAATATATATATATATATATACCAAGAACGTCCGAGGATCAAAGGGTACAAAATCAAGAGATGAAGATATGCAAGTAAGATGGATAGTTTATAAGTATTTAAAAGAAATATGCAAAGAACATATTTCTGATGCACCAGATCAGCCTGAGCTGCAAGTGCAGAGCATACTTATGTTTATCAAAGTATAAAAGTACATGTGTATGAATAGATAAACTTATTGCATAATAATACTTACAATGATTTTTGGAAAACGGAAAATAAAGATACAATTTTTGATAAATCGAGACACTCAAGATTACAAGATTTCTAAGTGAACTCTCTTGTGTTTCTGAACTCTGCCTTCTACTTGAAGAGGAGCACTCCTTTTATAGCCAAAAATCTGAGGAACAAATGACTTGCTAAGTGGAGATCATGATTATATTCCTTCTTCTTTTTGACTGAGTAGACAAGCGTCAGTGGGATTCCATATGCTTTTTTGAATTTTTATGCTGGTGGCAGATGGATTCCCTATGCTTTTTGAATTTTTATGTTGGTGGCAGATTTTGGTCAAGTCTTTTGTCTTCTGATGGAAATTTCTACGAAATTTCCTTTTCATTTTTTTTGGCCAAGTCCTTTTTAAATTCCAATTTTGCCCTTTGGGCTTTTTTCGCGTTTTTTTTTAATTTTATTTGAGCTAGGCCCGATTTGATCAAATTTGGATTGGACCAAATTTATTTTGCAGGCGCGAAGATACCAAAACAGTCATCTTCGTTTTCGTCTTCAAAGTTCAAGGATGAATCTAAAGGTGTCCCGGAAGAAAATTTTGAGGAACTGGTCTTGCTTTTTAGTAGCTGGGCCATTATCTCAAAATATTCTTCTTCTGTTTTTGCAGCTGCCAACTGTGTCTGGGCAAATGACTTTTGAGCCAAGAATTGAGTTTGTAATGGCTGTTGTATCATTAACCCTTGTTTTTGAAGCCAAGTTGTGACGGCTGGTATTTTGGTGCTTTGTGGAATGGAGAATTTTGTCCACCATCTTACTTTGAATTTTCGAGTGAGGATTGTTTGGGCCTCTTTTTGGTCGTTTTCAAAGTACCATGCCAATACCCATGGTAAAAAGAATTTTGTAGAGAATAGCATTAGAGGGTGAAAAATGTGTTCTCTATCTGATGGTTTGTATTGTGTTTTGAAAAGTTGGAAGCTATTTTGGACTTCCGGTTTTAGTATTTCAGGGATCGATCCGTAAAATTTCCACCAATGGGCAAACCATTGAGGGATTTTTGATGCACCCATGGTGAGGTTGAAGAAAAAGAGCCAAGTATGGCTGAATTTTTTATTTTGGATGAGGAAAGTATTATACCAGGCCTGTTGGTAGTCTCAGTAGTTGAAAGTTCTACAATGGTTAAACGTTGTTTTGAAGTCAATTGGGAATTATTTTGCAGTATATAGGTTTGGTCCCCATTCTGATGGTGGGATGATTTAATGAATTTTTGCAGTGGAGTAATCCATTGGGCCTTCTTTTGGGTTGTCTTGAATTGTTACTGAACCGGTCAATTCAAGAATGGCTTTATAATAAGGTTGTGGTTTTGAAAAATCCCAAGGTTTAAAAAACCAACCCTCTGGGAAAATTTTTGAAATGACCAATTGAGGATTTTTATTGTAATAGTGATCCTCTATTGTCCATATGTTTTGAGATTCTTTTTTGATGTAATACTCAGATTTTGGTTTAAAATTTATCAAAATCTGAGATTCATTCGGTTTCAAAGAAATTTTTGAAAATTCCTCTTGAGGAAGTTTTGAAATGATTTTACAGGATGATCCCTCCTGTGAAGGTTTTGAAATAATTTTTTGTGTAGGGGTTTTTGAAGATTCTCCCCTTTCATTTTTTTGTGAAAATGGAAGTTCCATTGAGAGACTTTCAATCTCCATTTGGAGTTCCCGGAGCCTTGCAGCCTTTTGAAAGTTAATGTCATATGACATTAATCCTCTAATTTGAGCAAAGTTTTGGGGTGCCACAAGTTGTTGGCTTGTGAGCCATTTTTGAATTTGTTGAGTTTCTTCTTCTTCTTCTTCTACTGCCTTTGCCCATGACTTGATGGGTTTTGCAGAGGAAATGGGTTTTGGGTTTTCTTGTGGTTGGTCCTTCTGGACCTCAATTCTTTTTGTTTTTCTGGGCATCTCTCAAGTCCTGTTTTGGAGAAATTCTCTGGTTAGAAAATCTGGAACTGAGTTTTTGTCTCCTTTTATAAATTCAATATCAAAATCAAAAATACTAAGGATGGCTTGCCATCTGGCAAAAATTTGTTTTGATGCAATGTTTTGAACATCTTTTTGTAAAACTTCTTTTGCTGATTTGCAGTCAATACGAAGTAAAAAATTTTGATTGAGTAAATCACTTTGGAATTTTGTGATGCACATGACAATGGAAAGAAATTCCTTTTTAATAGTAGAATAATTCTTTTCACAATCATTCCAGTGCGCAGAAGTAAATTGAACAATGCATTCCTTGTTGGCTAGTTTTTGTTTAAGAATTCCCCCATAACCTATATCAGATGCATCAGTTTCAACAATTTTTTGGGCTGATGGATCTGCTAGATGTAAACAAGGTATTTCCTTAACCTGTTTTTTTGATTATTTGGACGGTTCTAATATGTTCCTCTGACCAAGAGACCGGGTTTTTCTTTAACCTATGATAGAGAGGTTTTGCTATTCTATTGATGTTTGGACAGAAATCTAGTACATAATTTAAACTTCCCAAGAACCTTTGTAATTGGGTTTTGTCAAGAATTTTGTCTGGAAATTTTTCTGCAAATAGTAAAGACCTTTCTATAGGGGTTATGGTGCCCTGCGAAATGTAATGTCCTAAAAAACGGATTTTTGTTTGGAAAAGGGAAAGTTTTGATTTGGAAACCACTAGACCATTTTTCTTTATAATCATAAAGAAAGTTTTTAGGTGTTTAAAATGCTCGTCAATTGTTTCTGAAAAAATTAACACATCATCAATATAAACGACGCAAAATTTTGAAAATGGATTAAAAATGTCATTCATAATTCTCTGGAATTCTGAAGGAGCATTTTTCAATCCGAAGGGCATTACAGTCCATTCATATTGTCCAAACGGAACAGTAAAAGCAGTTTTGTATCTATCTTTTGGATCAATTTGTATTTGCTAAAATCCTGATTTCATGTCGAATTTTGAAAATACCAATGCAGAATGTAGTTTTTGTAAAAGATCTTTTTTATTTGGGATAGGATAACGGATCCATTTTAGGGTTGTGTTCAAAGGTTTGTAATTTATTACTAGCCTAGGTGTTCCTCTTTCTATTTCTGAATTTTTGTTAACATAGAAAGCTGCACAACTCCGGGGAGATCTAGATTTAGTAATTAGACGTTTTTGTTCTAAATCTTGGATCTCTTTTTTGCAATGTTGTTCTAGCTCATAATTCATTTGGATATGTCTGGCTTTAGTTGGGATTTGTTTATCTGAGAAATCTTTTTCATATGGTAAGTCTACCATGTGTTGCTTTCTATCCCAAAAAGCATTTGGCATATCTGAACAAATTTCAGTTTCAATTTTCTTTTGTAATTCAGAAATTTTTTGTTTTATAAAATCCTTTTGTAATTGTTGTTCAATTCTGAGGAAGGAAACATCTTGTTTTAGAAAATATAGATGTTTTTCTTTTCCTTGAATTAAACAATTCAATTTGTTTTTATAAACAGAACAAGCTTTTAAAAGATTTAAGTTCTTTGTTCTGGGTTTCTCAATAAAAGGGAAAACGATTTTGGTATATTTTGTTTTGCAAGAAATACTATCGTAATTGACAGAATAGGGAGTTATCATATTAATGAAGGGAGTCCCTAAAATGACGGAATAAGATATATTTTCTAGTAAAACAAATGGAGTTTTGATAGAAACATTACAATTTTTAATGGAGGCTTCAGTTTTATTTGTTATAGTCATTTTGGAGTTATTCGCGGCAATAAGTTTTTCATTAGTTTTTTGGAGAAATCTAGCTGGAACAATGCTATTTTTTAAGCAGTTTAGGTCTGCTCCTGTATCAAAAAGTGCAAATGCTTCAAATTTGTAATCTTCAGAAAAGACTAAATTGATATTGGTTAAATATTTTCTTGTGGTTATCGATCTCAAAATACATAAGAAATCTTCTGGAATTTCTTTTTGTTTTCTGGGGGTAAGGGTAGAGAGTAGTCTTCAATATCTTCTGCCTCTTCATCTTGTTCTGGGTCAGAAGCGGTTTGATTTTGAATTTGGGAAAGAAGGGTCTGGAGAATATTTAAATCTGAGTCTTGTTTTTGCCTAAGAGTTCTTAACTCCTGTTTAACAAGCTTTATCTCTTCTTGAAGAGATTGGATGGTAACCGGGTTTTGAAATTTTCTTTTTGCACATAGGATATTGGTTAGATCATAGGTGGTCTTAGAAGTAACTTCGAAGAAGAGGTGGAAGGTCGATTTTGTTTTGACTCAAAAGTACTTAGAAGTTTTCCTATTATATCTTTTTGCAAGTTTGTGTCCTCAACTTGCTTTATAATATCAAGAATTAAATCTTGATCTTTTGTTAGGACATAGACCGACTTAGAACTATGCTCTGTTTCACTAGGAGACTCGGAAGTTCCTAAATCATCAAACTGTAAAGGTTTTTCATCTTCAGAAGACAATTCAGATTCTGATAATCTTTCTTCTTCTGAAGTTTCTAAAAGGATTGCTTCAATCTTTTGTAATAATTGCTCATCAATTTGCAATTCATGAAGTTTTTTGGTTCTGTTACAATACCTTGAAATGTGTCCTGTTTGACCACACTTATAACAAGTTATTTGCTTTGAAGTTTGAGGTTCGAATTTCCTATGAAAGGGTTTTTTCTTGTGAAAATTTGGTTTCCTTTGATTATAGGAATTTTGAGGTTTGGAAGATTTATAGAAATCTTGTTTTCTTGGTTTAGAGAAAGGTTTTCGATGAGGTTTTCTGAAGGTTTTGGAACAAGAACCTCCACAGTCTTTAGGGGTATTGGTTGTTGGTATTTCAAATTGTTTGCAGAAAGATCCTAGTTCTTGCCTGGTTCTTTTCATTTCCCATTTCAGATGTTTTTGAAGTTTCAAATCTTGGCAGATTTTCAATCCTTCCTTTTGGGTAAAGCTAACTAATTCTCCATATGTTAAATGGTTGTATGGAATTTGGTTTACTCCAATGATTTTCTTAATTTTGTTTCTAACCTTTTCTCCTAAAAGGGCTGGGAGTCCTGCAAGGAAGTTTTCTTTCCAAAAACGTTGGTTAGAGTTTTCCCTGAGCATGACTCTGGTTAGGAAAGTGTTTTTGTAATACTGGAAATCAGATAATTTTTTGCATCTAAGGTTTGAAAGGAGTTCTGCATTTTTGTCTTTTAAGTGAGAAGGATCACCTATGAAGTGCAAGCTAATTGTGTGAATTAACGTTGCAACCGCATCCGGTATACGGTTTCCTATTTCGTCGAGGATGGGAATACCTTCCTCTGTGGTTTGGATAGCACTTAAAAATTTCTAAGTGTTGAGAAGGTGTAAGATGGTAATCCCACCAACCTTTAAGCTGACTAGAGAATCCTGTTATTAGGAGTTCAGTTATGGCTTTGTCTGGTGTATTTGCTTGGGTTCTGTAAGCATTAGATGCCATAGTCATTTGTTGGAGAAGACTTAGGATATTGTATTCAGACATACCATCTATGTTCCATTCATAGACAGTACTGGCATTGAATTTAGATTGAGAAAGGACGTTTGGTCTAACGGTTGACCCTTTTGCCATTGGAGTCTGCAAATGTTTTGTTCAACTTCAGAGGCTTGGTCTAAAGTTGTGATAGTTTTCTCTAGAGAGTCTTTGACAATCATAGGTGAGGATGTAGAAGATTGTTCAACTCTACTTAGTTGGTCTCTTAAGGCTTGGGTAAATTCAGATTTACCATCTTTGAACAATTTTTGGCTGGTTTTAGAAATTTGAAAAGGTTTAAAGACCGGGTTCTTAAGTTTCAACCCAGTTGTCTCATCAGGAGAGACAATGTTGGTCTGTTGGTTTTCTTCCATCTTGGTTAATTGCTTAGCAATCGTGCTAAGATGGGCATTTGTGAAGTTGTTATGTATAATGATATTCTTTATATCTTTATCAGAATTTTCACCTGGGATTTTGTAAGGTGCAGCTTCAACAACTTGATCAAGATGGACTATTTTGATCTGTCGTAAAGGTGGATGATTGGATTGTATTTTCTTCCCATTAGACATTTCCCATTCTAGAATCTTACTTCTAGTCGTTATGGGATTTACAGAATTTTGGTTTTGATTAAAAGGATAAGAAATTCGATTTTGAGTCGCATAAATTTCAAACCAATCAAAAAATAAAATCTGAGTTTTATTTTGAAAAACGAATTCGTAAAATTCATTTTGAATTTCATTTCTTTGTTTTAAAAAGTTTTCGAAGAACCAAGTTCTTTTCTCTGTATTTTTTGAAGAATAGAAATCATTATGAAGCATAGTTTTATCAACTTCAAATTCTTTTTCTAAAACATTTAATTCATTAATAGCATTTTCAGTTATTGCAGAAAAAGATGGTGAAGTTGGTGGAGAAATGTTTTGTTGCTCCTCATTAGTGTTAGGAGGTGCCGTATAGATTTGATGAGGTACATTTGTGGAATAATCTACGTTTTGAAAAAAAGCATTTGGTATACTAGAACACGAAAAACGTGGTTTTGTGAAGCTTTCAATTTTATCAGGTAATTGTATAACTGAAGGGAGTCTGGAGGGGCCAGCATCAGAGTATCTGGCACTGGAGGTTCTGGAAAAACTTAGTATTACCCTTCCGTCTTTATATTGTACTACTTCTCTCAATTTGTTGTTTGGTTTTGACTGTTCAGGAGACTGTGGTTTAACAGCTCCTTCCAGAACCCATTCTTTCCAAAGGATGGTTTTTGGAATAATTGTATTTGCTTTTGTTAAATCAGTTTGTAAGAATAGGGTTTCACCCTTTTTATTTTCAATATTTTTTGTAGCAGTAAAGGTTGAAAACATTGCTTTGTAATGGACTCTGTAAATAATAGCTACAGGAATAGATCCTGATAACATATTGTAATTGTGAGTTTTGATTTGTAATATAAGGGATTTTAAGATATTTGGATCTTTCAAGGATAGAGAAAAATTTGGATAACATTCAAACCAGATTGGTCCTTGACACAAACTAGACTCAATAGTACTTATTATTGAATCTTGAAAGTTTAAGAACCTTGCATCTCTTAAGACACATAGGATCGAAGTGTTTAATCCCTCCCTAGTAAGAGGTTTGATACCCACTTGGACAAGACCTATATGTATGAAATTATAGTTCCTGTTACGGTGTTTCTGTAGTGTTTTTGGAGAAAGAAGATCTATGGTTTCAAAAGGATTTGATAAAGGAACATCTCTTTCTTCAGTTTTGAAAACGAAATCAGTTTTGAGTAAGTTTTTGAAAAGGTTAGTTTCATAAACTTTGTCCTTTTTTATTTTTGGAATTTGCCAATTGTTAATTGATTTTTGAAAATCTTCAATAGTAATCTCTTCACTATTGATAGGTTCCTTTTGCCCAGAGAGGTTTTGGGTAGAAGGAGTGGAAAAAGAAGAAGTTATACAAAAGAAGTTATTCATATTTGAAATTTTCGTTTTAATTAGAAAAAACTTTCAAAGGAATCACTGCCCTAAAACGCCTGTTCGTCGGCTTAAGCACGCGACTTACTACCCAAAAACTATTATCTTTCTAATTAAAATTACAAATTTTAAATACTTATAACTAATTTTATATTACTTATTCCCCCAAGTCTGATACCAAGAAAGATAATAAGTAATATAAAATTAGTTATAAGTATTTAAAATTTGTAATACTTATAATTTGTAATTTTTTATAATACATCAAAAAAAATTATTATATATATATATATATATATATATATATATATATATTATAATACTTTTTTGTGATGTATTACATGATAAGATATATCAACATTTTTAATTGAATAAACTACGTTAAATTTGAAATAGATTTATATGAAACATATAAGGATAGATTTAAAAAACTAACAAAATCTAGAAACAAAAACAGCTAACAAAATCTAGAAACAAAAAAAAAACTAACAAAATCTTCAAAAGCTAATCAAAATTATATTATGATAATTTTAAATAAAAAAAACATTGTTATTGGGTTTTAACCATGTAACGGCTACAAGAGTTGGCTTAGTTTTAATATGGTATAATTAATTAATCACTCTGTTAATTAAACAGTTTAACTTCCGAGATCTTCTCTTTGCCTTTATTTATCATTTTCATGTCAACATTTTCTCTGTTATCCATACACAATTCCATATACCCCAAACCCAGATTTCATCTTTTTAATTAATTTCCTCTTTTTTCACCTTGTTTTCTTCAAATTCTTCATCTTAATTTTCTTTCTTGTTTTTCATCTCATTATTATTTTATTATATATATGGTATCAAACATATTAATACCATATTAACCTTCATCTTGCACAAATATTTTGATTGAAGAATTGTTATAAATTGAAGTTGTAGGGTTTCCATAATCAATTCTAAAAATTTGAGTAAGTTTTATATGTTTTCCTTCTTATATTATTTGTTGATTGTGTAATAAGAAAATACTATATTTTTAATTATTATTTTTTGTTTGTCATGAAGATGAAATGTTGTATGTTAATGATGCAAAAAATCTCTTCTTGTATAAGGATTGGTGTAATATTTGAAGCTTTTATGTGCATGACATTACATATATTAAAATATTAAAAAGTTTCATTTTGTAACACAAAATTATCTACACAAAACCTTGATAATTCTATTATTAAAATTGTATGCTACATTACTATAATTTATTGGAAAATTTGTCAAAATTGTGATATCTAAATGTACTACTCATCTTGTTTTTTGTAGAGTAATTAATGGCTTCATTTAGTTATGATAATAGAAGAGGAAGTGGTAAGAAATTGAAAGTACATTTTGATCTTCCTGAGGATGAAGATTATCCTATTGATCATCAAAAGCATCCAAGATCTTCAATTTCATCACAATCTTCACTAGATTCAGATGATACTAACAAAGATGAAAATGTCGAAGATTCTAATAATATTGGTTATGGTTCTCCTGTTTGGAGTTTTAGAAGTGGAACAGCACCATATTCTCCTTCACTTCCATTGATGAGCCCTAATTCAGGATATGATCCCAATAGAATACCTTCTTCTATTTTTTGTTCTAAACCTACAAGTCCTATGGAATGGAGTGTTGCATCAAATGAATCATTGTTTAGTTTGCATTTGGGAAACAATAGTTTTTCAAGGGATCAAGTTTTTTCATTCAATAGTAAATCAAGTGAATTGCCGAAGACTAATGATTTAATCGGCGCGTCGACAACATTGCCGCCTGTTCAAGAGGTAAATCATAATAACAACGACGAAAAAGATGAGAAGGAGAGACATTCTTTGTCATCAGTCTCCTCTCGTGACTCAACAGATACATTAGATAAAACAATAAATTTAGGTTTGGAGAACGACCATATAAGAACATCGAATGAAAATGCGGATTTAGTTTTGAAGGATGGTGATCATGGAAATGTCGAAACATCGGTAGATGTTGAGACAACTATGTTGGACAAAACTTGTGATGATCATAGTAAAACAACAGTGATTCCTATTAAAGAACCTGAGAATTATACCACCAGTGTCTCTTATCGTTCAGTCGAAAGCGATATGAGCAATCGTTCATTTCAATTTCCTATGTGAGTCTCATCCTATCTTTACTTATACTCCAATTGAATATTTAATTTAATGCAAACAAAATATCGTAAGAATGTGTTTTTTCACACACAAAGTAGCAAAGCTATGTCCTTAGAAACAATTTTGAAAAGTGAATTAGTTATTCTTGTTTGGTGATATATTAGTTGAGCAAGAATAATGCTAGCTATATGGAACCTTGTTCTTCTAGTCATATAATGTTTTCCATTGACAAATACATTTCCATTATTAATGATCAATGTGTTAATGTTATAATTTAGGAGTGTAACTTGTACTTAAAACAAATATAGAAAAAAATTTCAACAAACACTTGTAAGAAAAGCAAGGTTGGAAAGATTTTGCAATGAACTAAATATACATATAATACTTTTCTAAGTAACCTACCGAATCATTATTTCAATTGAAATTTTTTTATGAAGTAGATATTTGTTATGAACTCAATTTTTAAAATTAGAAGAGAACTTCTAAAATATTTAATACGAGCCAGATATTTATGTCATCAGTTTAGTTTTTGTCGGGCAATATATATTTATTTTTTTATTTTAAAAAGGGATATGTGCTTCTATTAACCATAATTTTCTTCTTTATATCTTTTAGATTGACAGTTGATGGAGTAAGAACTAGTTCAGCAACAGTAGAGTCAGAAAAGCAAGAAAAAAATGAAAAACTACATGAACAACAACAACTAGAGAAGCCAGTGCAACCTCCTAGTCCTAAATCTGAAACAACACCAAAGCAAAGTATTAGAAGTTGGTGTTCATGTTGTTTTTGTTTCTCTTGTTTCTCTTGTTCATCATGTTTCTAAGAAAGGTCTTGAAATGGTGTGATAGAAAACGCAATTATTAAATGACTATGTCTCTCGGTTAGAATACTTAGAGATATATATTTTCACATCGAATGCGGTCACATTAAATACGTATTCACCACAACCAATTTATTGAAATCAGACGATTTATATTTTATCCAACGACTCTGATTGATTAATTAGTTGATTTTATAACATGATCTTTATTCAATGATTATGTTTGATTGTATGACTCAAGTGACTATGTGATATATTGATAGGGAAAATTTATTTTTCCGGTTAAATTATGGAGAGCGAAGATAAGCGGTAACAATTTACTAATTTAATGTTGAAATGAAGATAGATGCTATAGATGGATTTGTATTGCAGTGTGAAAAAGAATATGTTTATAATAATTTGTTCATAAACTCTTCCACCATTCAATAAATCCAACAAAGTAAGGCAACAGGGTATCAATGTTGCATTCTTAAACAAAACTAAGTTAAAGCCACAAACTAAAATAAAAGGACAATCAATAATATGCACAAGGGAATTAATGGCAACATAAAGTCAATTTAACATGTACGATATATTTAATTTCTAAATTAATAGTTAAATAAGGTTATTTTTTGGAAATAACAATTTTTTTCTGAATTTTTAATATCGATAATATTGAATATTTTATTTAAAAAAATAGAATAATACATATAAACAACGAAGTGATATTTTTTCTTATGAAATGATTATTTTTTAAAATATAAAAATCAATAAATAACCATCTGTTTCATAAAAATGATCTTTAATTTATTGGTTTATTGAGTGAATGTAACCAAACTCTTTATTTATGAATATGAATGTAACTTATAAACCCTATGCACAAAGATTAAAACAAAAACCATAATGCCCGATAGCTTTTTCATATTGTCATTAGTTGTGATTACACTATGCAAAATCTTTTAAACCATTATTTTTGTGCAAGGCATTGTCATTTTGGTTTCTAATTCGATCAAAAATTTAAATTAATTATCGATTCATTCAAAAGTTTATTAGTTTAGTTCCTAATGTTAAATGGATCATTAACCATGTTAATTTGGTGATGTGGACGCTTATGTGTAACTCTCTCGATGTCACATGTGCTTAATATGTGTGGGTTGTGAAGCTTATCATGTCTAGAGACCGAAACTATTGGTTCTTTACAGATTAAAAATATCTAGAATTCATAGAAATAAGTCTTGCAAAAAATAAATTTTAATAGAAAAATTATAAAAATGGAACAGTTAAATTAATTTATTAAATAATGAGTGATTTTGATCGATAAAAATAAAAGGTAAGAATTATCCTCACATTCTAACAGACAACAACTAATTTTAAAAATGATTAAAAAAACAAGAGAATTATGATTGATTTTTTGAAAAGTGTCAAATAAATTAAAGGTGTGAATTGTGATAAAGGTTAGATTTAAATAGGCACTATGGTTACATTTAGATAGTAGCATTAGGGTTTCAATTCAAAAACCTGGCTTAAAAGACAGAAAACTTATTAATTAATCGATAAATAAATAACCTAATTAATTAGCAGAATTTTGCTCATTATATAATCAACTAGTTTAACAAGTCTAATAAATTGGGTGTTGCAGAATAGATAAAAATCACTTTCTAAGTATCCTATTTTGATGTCTAAAAATCTAAAAAATAACACATTAGACTCTAAAATTTAATAAAAGAAAACATGTTTTACATATTACAATCACTTTACAGTTAAATACGGAGAATAATCGGTCGAACTTCGTAATAATACATGATACATTCTTTCTTTTGCATTTTGTATAGTTATTCTTTTAAACTGAAATTGATGTGTTTTTTTTCTAGATAACCTTCTAATTATAGCAATAAGAACCATACATGATACGGTAAAAAATAAAAATAAAAAAATTTCAAATTCCTTTCAATATTAAACCAAAGAAGAAAAAAAAAAAGAGGAAGAAGAAAACGCGTTTAAAAAAAAAAAAAAAAACAGAGTTTGCGTTGAGTCTTTTGTTTGTCACCTTCTTTCTCAGCATTTCCACTTTCCCCTTCAAAATTCCAATTAGGGTTTTCAGAAAACCCCCTTTTTCTTTCGCTTAAATAGAAACAGTGAAGAAGAAGAAGAAAAAGAAGGGTTTTTTCTTCAATTGATTCTTGTTTCTTCTTCTGTGAAATGTTTTCTTATACTTTTAATTTCAAATGGATTTCATTCACTCAATTCAACTTCTTCTTTTTCTTCTTTCTTCTTTTCTTTTCTTCTCTAAACGACGCCGTTTCACTCTCTTCCGACAAATCGACTCTTCTCCGTTTCAAATACTCTCTCTCCGACCCCGCCGGTGTACTCTCTTCATGGAACTCCACCGCCGGTGACGGTGACGGTGACTCCGGTTACTGTTCCTGGTTTGGCGTTCTCTGTGATTCAAGCTCGCGTGTAGTTGCTCTCAACATCACCGGAAACGGTGGTGGCGTGGATTCCGGCGGTGGTGACCGGATTTCTCACCCGTGCTCCGATTTTAGTAAGTTTCCGCTTTATGGATTTGGAATTAGGAGAAGCTGTGTGGGTTTTAAGGGTTCTTTGTTTGGAAAGTTTCCATCTTTGATCAGTGAGTTAACTGAGCTTAGGGTTTTGTCTTTACCCTTTAATGGGTTGGAAGGTTCAATTCCTGAAGAGGTTTGGAGTATGGAAAAACTTGAGGTTCTTGATTTAGAAGGTAATTTGATTAGTGGTTATCTTCCATTTCGTGTTCGAGGTTTGAAAAAATTGAGGGTTTTGAATTTGGGGTTTAATAAGATTGTTGGAGTTGTACCTAGTGTTGTATCTTCTCTTGATAGTTTAGAGGTTTTGAATTTAGCTTCAAATGGTTTGAATGGTTCTGTTCCTGGTTTTGTTGGGAAACTTAGAGGGGTGTATTTGTCTTTTAATCAATTCAGTGGTGTTATTCCTGAGGAGATTGGTGAAAATTGTGGGAAGCTTGAGCATTTGGATTTGTCTGGTAACTCTTTGGTTCAAGCAATTCCTAAAAGTTTGGGGAGTTGTGGTATGTTGAGGACACTTTTGTTGTATTCAAATTTGTTGGAAGAGGATATTCCTACTGAATTTGGGAACCTTAAGAGCCTTGAGGTGCTGGATGTTTCGAGGAATACGCTTAGTGGTTCTATTCCTCGCGAGCTTGGAAATTGTAAGGAGCTTTCTGTTGTTGTGCTGTCCAACCTTTTCGATCCGGTTGAGGATGTTGGATTTGTTTCTTTGAGTGATGAGTTTAATTATTTTGAAGGCGCAATGCCTGAGGAAATTGTGTCGCTTCCCAAGCTTAGGATTTTGTGGGCTCCCATGGTGAATTTGGAGGGAAGTTTTCCTAGTAGTTGGGGTGCTTGTGGGGAGTTGGAGATGGTTAATTTGGCTCAGAATTTCTTCACCGGAGAGTTCCCGAACCGGCTTGGTTTCTGTAAGAAGCTGCATTTTCTTGATCTGAGCTCTAACAATCTTACTGGGGAGCTTTCTGAAGAACTTCATGTTCCGTGTATGACTGTGTTTGATGTTAGTGGAAACATGTTGTCTGGTTCAGTTCCTGATTTCTCCAACAATGTTTGTTCTCCCTTTCCTTCCTGGAGTAGGTATCCATTTGAATCTAACGATGTTACGTCTCCTTATGCATCATTTTTTTCGACAAAGGTCCGTGAGAGAACCCTTTTCGCATCATTAGGTCAAGTTGGTCTTTCAGTTTTTCACAACTTTGGACAAAACAACTTTACCGGAATTCAGTCATTGCCAATAGCGCGTGGCAGGATGGAGGAAAAGAGTGGTTACACACTTCTTGTCGGAGAGAACAAGCTCACAGGACCATTTCCCACTTATTTGTTGAAGAAATGTGATGGATTAGATGCATTGCTTTTGAATGTCAGTTATAATATTCTATCTGGTGAGATTCCTTCTAATGTTAGTAGAACGTGCAGATCACTAAAATTTTTGGATGCATCTGGAAATCAGATTTCAGGACCAATCCCTTTTACTATAGGGGATTCAGTCTCTCTTGTTTCCTTGAACCTCAGTAGAAACCGGTTACAGGGTCAGATTCCCACCAGCCTCTGCCAGATGAAGGATCTGAAGTTTCTCTCTTTAGCTGGTAATAACTTGAGTGGCTCAATTCCTGCTAGTCTTGGGCAGTTGTACTCTTTACAAGTCTTGGACCTTTCGATAAACTCTCTTACCGGTGAGATTCCTAAGTTTATTGAGAACATGGGAAATCTGACTGATGTTTTGCTCAATAACAACAATCTTTCTGGACATATTCCTGCTGGTTTGGCAAATGTCACTACACTCTCTGCATTCAATGTGTCTTTCAATAATTTATCTGGATCCTTACCATCAAATAGTAGCTCGATCAAATGCAGCAGTGCTGTCGGGAATCCATTTCTAAGTTCCTGCCGCGGAATTTCTCTTACTGTGCCATCAGCAAATCAACAAGGGCAGATTGATGACAATTCTTCTATTACTGCACAAGACACTGGAAAAAATAGTAATAATGGTTTCAGCGCTATTGAAATAGCATCTATAACTTCTGCGTCAGCCATTGTTTCTGTTCTTATAGCTCTTATTGTTTTGTTTTTCTTCACGCGAAAGTGGAAGCCGAATTCCAGGGTTGGTGGTTCTGCAAAAAGAGAAGTTACAGTGTTTACTGATATCGGTGTCCCATTGACATTTGAGAATGTTGTACAAGCCACAGGAAATTTCAATGCAAGCAACTGTATCGGGAGTGGAGGATTTGGGGCAACTTATAAGGCAGAGATATCGCCCAGAATCTTGGTGGCAGTGAAACGTCTATCAGTTGGACGTTTCCAAGGTGTTCAACAATTTCATGCAGAGATTAAGACCCTTGGAAGGCTTCATCATCCAAACCTTGTCACTCTGATTGGTTACCATGCTTGTGAGACAGAGATGTTTCTCATATACAATTATCTTCCGGGTGGTAATCTTGAAAAGTTCATCCAGGAGAGATCCACAAGGGCAGTGGATTGGAAAATTCTTCACAAAATTGCATTGGACATAGCGCGTGCACTTTCCTATCTGCATGATCAATGTGTACCTCGTGTTCTTCATCGCGATGTCAAGCCTAGCAATATCTTGTTGGACGACGATTTCAATGCTTATTTATCTGACTTTGGACTGGCCAGACTTCTCGGAACCTCGGAGACACACGCTACAACCGGTGTGGCAGGAACATTTGGATATGTTGCTCCGGAATACGCTATGACATGTCGTGTTTCTGACAAGGCTGACGTGTATAGCTATGGTGTTGTGCTTCTTGAGTTGCTTTCTGATAAGAAGGCATTGGACCCTTCATTTTCTTTATATGGAAATGGTTTCAATATAGTAGCATGGGCATGCATGCTACTTAGGGAAGGAAGAGCAAAAGAGTTTTTCACTGCAGGGTTATGGGATGCAGGACCAGAAAATGATTTGGTTGAGGTTCTTCACTTAGCAGTTGTTTGTACAGTTGATTCACTATCAACTAGACCTACAATGAAACAAGTTGTGAAAAGGCTTAAACAACTTCAACCACCATCATGCTAGCCCCTTGTGTGGCTGTGCTCTTTTGAAATCATTATTAATTGTTAGCAATATTTTTCTTCCACTTGTAATTTGTAACTTGTAAGTTGTGATTTATTAGAATTGGGTCCTTTTTTATGGACTTGTATTAGGTTGAGTTCCTCAATTTGTACTTAGTCATCCCCTTGTAAATTTTAATATAGTTTTACCCCCAATTTTCCATGCAATTTTCTTGATTAGTTTAGGAGGCTTAGTGATGATTCCGCAGAAGAATGCAGATATTTGATTTCCATGCCATATGCACCTCTTTCATGTCTATTTTAGTCATTAAAGTTTCTAGAATAGAATCAGTTTTTTGAATTTTTTATGCAGTTTGGTTATGATATTAGAGTCAGAAGTTCAAAACTCTCAACATGGATTGAGAGAATGCAAATTAAGTTTCTATTCTAGTTTAGTTTACCTCGTCTACCAAACTACCCTCTAATACAGCTTCACTGTAACAACTTGAGTACCAATTCTGTTGGTTTAGTTATGTGGCAAGGAAGTTGCTTCACAATAGGATTCGTTTGTCAGGATAACTAGACCGGGTATATCATACACATATTTTATTTCACCCTAGTATTTTTTTATCCTTAATTTAATGTAGTTAAAATAATTTGTTTTTTTATCGAATAAGAGTTAATAAATATTTTTTTATTTTGGCCCTTTTTTATTCACTATTTTTTATGATAGTAGGTTGATTTTGTGGTATTGATATTAGGTTGATTTTATGATCGGTGACTTTAGGTTGATTTCCTTTATATATTAAGTGTCACTACATGTTGTTATCGTGAAAGCTACCTGTCATAATTATTTGATTTTTCAACACGTGCATGTATGGTTATGCGGATCGACTACTTGTGATTTTCCACTTACTGTTGTCCGTGAATAATAATTTAGTGATAAATCTCAATGCTTTAAACATAAACAGACCTATAAATACATAAACGACCGGAAAAAAAAAAATGTGACCGGAGAAGGACTTCACTAAAAGTGGTCAATCAATTTTTTTATAAAGATTAGTCATGAGTGAAGTGGTCAATCAAATTTTTTTATTAAGATTAGTCATGAGAAAGTCGGAATCTTTAGATTAGATGTGCCGGTCGTTCGATCAATATCGGATAGTTCAGATTTTATGATCAAAAATTTTGCTTAAAAAAACAAAATTTGAATTGTTTGATATTGACCAGATAATGTGAGTGATGTAATTAATCTAAATCATGAAACTTGGCACTTATCATATATTAACCCAAATGTGTAAAACTTCCATATGATGAATTGACCAATATATATAGAGAGTAGAGGCTCAAAATCAATAAAAAAAATTAAAAAAAAAAAAAAAAA
>JBBPBP010009778.1:2557555-2585140 GCA_037974735.1 Cicer chorassanicum | reverse complement strand
AACATTATAAAAAAATATTTCACAAAAAATTATAATATTTTAACTTTGAATGGATTAAATATGAAATTTTTAATTGTTAAAATATCAAGATAAAAATAGTATAAATATAAATTTAGAAATTGAATTTTCAATTCATTTTTTGTGGCGAACTTTTTTACAACATTATTAAAATGTATAAAAAAATTCATTAAAAAATATATATTGTCTTAACAACAAAGACTAAAAATACATATAATAACTTTGTAAGAAATAAATATGATATTTTTATTTTATAAGAATTAAATTTAAAAAATCAAAATTTAATAAAAACTAAAAATATATTTAATCTTATTTTATACTTCTCCTAATATAAAAAACGCATATGTGACCATTATAAGTTTAGTATGGATTAAACACCGCTAGTCAAATAGCACAAACTCAAAATTCAAATCTAGCCTGCCTAGTCGCAATAAAAATACCAAAGCTACTTCCAATTCTGTTTGGTTATAGAATGAATGTATCTTGTGCCACACAATTTTTTAAATATCTCTTCTTATGTTTGATCATTTTGATCTTATGAGTTCAAACTCGTGTTGCATTGAAGTTCTTGCCCTTATGATTGTTTGCACTTCCATGTCTAGCCATCTATTGGTTTTTTTAAAAAATATCTAGCCATCTAATGTAACTTAAATGATTATTGAAATATTTCTGTTTTTGTTTAACCACATCAACTTATTTTCTTATGTTTTAACTTCTTCTTCTTTTTTTATTATTTTTATATCATCACGCTTCAAGTTATTTATTTTTTTATCGAGTAAACCGTCATTTTATATTTTGAAATTGTCAGTGTCAATTAATTTGAGACTCTAAATATATGAAATATCATATTATTTCCTCAAATTGTCTTACATCGATCAAAATACTTCATCTTTTCAGTAGTTTTGTTAGAAAAAGAAAAATTGACGTGACACGTTAAATGACACTATGAGTTGTCCACATTAATACCATATCACACGGAATCCTAAGTGTAAGTTGCGTATTGATTAAAAACTTACAATTTAATACGTATTGAACTTTTCATCAGTGTTAATTGGTTTTAGGGTATCGACAACAAAAATTCAATACGCATTAAAATTTAAATTTTTAGCCACAGCAAGAAACTTATGTTTAGTGTTTTGTGACGTGAGATCAATATGCACAAGCTACAATGTTATTAAGCGCAACATGTCAACACCTCTAGCAAATCTACTTGATAGAAAGAACATTTTGATTGATGTTAGATGATTCAAGGGATAAATTTGAGATTTTGTAAATTTAAAGTCCAAATTACAAACATTTACAATTTTAAGTCCTTAATTACTTCTGTTTATCATTTTCTTTTCCTACTAACCTTCAACTTTTGTGGCTCAAATTTATGGATTTCTTGAAAGTCCTAATCTATGTGAAAGAAAATATTTCATGTCATTTTGTTTTTTCTAATGAAATGTTAATCAAGATAAGAGTTTTTAAGATAAAAAAAACTCGATTTTTTTAGTTTGTAAATATGCAAATACTTGATTATCAATTACTAAGGTAAGTATAATAATGTGTATTTAAGGTGCTATTTTTCAATTTTTAAACCATAAATAAAAGACAAAAATATTAATTAAAATTGGGCCGTTTTAGGCTCATTACCCAAAAGAGAGGGATAGTTGAACACGTCGACCAATTGGGTCCAACGTAATACTAAACTGCCCAAAATTAAAAAATTGGGTAATTTAAGGTCAATGTAAAGTTTCGAGCAAAAAATGTTCAACATAAAGAAAATTAAACAGCAAGGAATATATATTTTTCCAACCACTATGCTCTTCAAAATCAATTTTTCCATATTAAATAAGGAGATGAATAAATAAAAACGTTGAAATTAATTAAATAATTTTTAAAAAAATACAAGGATAATTGGGCCTACATGTCTCTTGCAGGCCCATGGTGTAGGAAGCAACCCAAAGCTTTTATTTGAAGAAAAACAACAAAATAACAAATTGAAAGATTCTCCTCGTGAAACAACCATTTCAACCTTGTGAAAATAGCGAGTTTATGTCTCGCGTGAGAATCAAATATGGTACTATGGAACTCAATATCTAGGAATAAGTATTATTGTCCATTAATTTCCACTACCACTCAATTGATAATGAGAATGAATGGACGATGATATTTATCGCTTATGTACTACGTTTGATTCGTCGGCACGGTTAATCACGACTTTCTCGTTTTTTTGTTTGTTTGATCCGGATTAAACACAAAGGTGTAAATATTAATTTAAAATTTTTCAAGATTTTTTTACACTTCTAGATTGACCGAACTAGAGGCGTAAAATATAATTTTAAAGAATTTATACACATTCGAACCAATTTAGATGTGTTAAAAGTCCTAAATTTTTATAAGTTAATATTTATATATTTAGATTGATTTATCTAAAAAAATAACGTTTGAATTGATTAAACCGTAGAGGGTTAAAATCGACAAACAATATATTTTAACTAGATTTTAGAAAATCCTGACCATGGACTCAATATGATGAGTTTTTCACTTTGGATATTTGGAAGTGGTGACAAAGTAAAATGAGGCGATTTCTATGTTTTGCTTGAAGAACCAAAGCCCTCGTGTCAAAACAATTGAGACCCAATTACAAATATGTTTTTTAGATTATGTGTATTTTTTTCGCCTACAATATTAATTAATATTGTCTAGTATCATACGACACGATTAAAACTCATTTCAATCTTTAACAATACTTTTAATAGACAAATTAATTTCTCTAATTGAATTTTTTAAAATGCATCTTATAACAATAAAACACATTTCATTATTTCATAATAGTTTCAAATAAACATTTAATTCTCTCTACCAACAACAATGACAAGACTTTTATTGCGCTTTACCACGCAATGTTTTGTTCTCAACTAAGTGAGTTTTTTTTTTCTTCATGCATTTACTAAATGAATCATAACTTCAACCATCTTTAGTTTCACTTTGGTAACCTTTGCAGGGACAACACCAAAGCACTTATACACAAATGAGTTTAAATGTTATGATTTCAATTGATGTCAAATATTGAAAAGAGTAAAACAGAATAAATAAGTATTTTAATCACTGAAAAGAGTAAAACATAATAAATAGGTATTTTTTTTCAAAGCAAACTAATCCTATGAAATTGTGGAACATGCTAATTTTGGGTTTGAAAATTTTATGGTGTAAGGTGAAAAATAAAAATAATAGAAAAGTCAAATAAATTTATAAGTTAAAATATTCGACGATGAAATGAACAAGAATCTAGTCATCAAAGTGTCACTAGCTCATTATCTTATATATGTTATAGTAATAGATACTAGTAATAAGGTTAACCTGTTTCACTCAAAATCATTGATAAAATTGCTACCATAGAATCATGTGATATCATCGTTGCAAATTTGTAATGTGAAAAATTGTACATTTTTCATCTATTTCAGCGTGCAAACAAATTCACAATCATTACAACTTTATTCTTAAAAATCCACGTTCACTTATGATACAAAATATTAACTCTTGTATTGTTTGGGATTAGTCAAGAATATTAAAATTCACTTGTTGTTTAAAAAATTTGATCGAATACACTTACATAAGTTAATCTACTAATTTCCTTTTAAAGCAGATAAGCAATAATGTTTGAATTTATTACAAACTGTTTCAGAACCTTTATTTCCTTTATTTATATGATTCTGTACTTGATCATTTATACTTTAAATTAAAATTAATTGTCTTAAAATATCGCTAACTAATTAAAGTATAATATTGTATACTAAGTTAAAATGTTATAATAAACTTAACATTGAACATTTGTTTAAGGTAAAAATATCAAAACGTAATTTTTTTGTCATATTTAATTATAAATGCAATCAATTTTATAAAATACCACTTAAAATATGCTATGACATTGAGTGCACTAATGATTTTGTTTTTGTTTTGTGAAGACAAGGCTTAAAATAGAATTAAAATATGTATACGACAAAAGAATGCTAGTATTGGTGGATTTGATGTTAGAAAAAGCTCACGCTCCCATGTATGGCTACATGACCACTTTTATAAAGAAAACACAGTTTCTTAAAATTTAATGCATGCTTTACCTTTATTTTAATCAAAATTGAATGCTTAAATGAGAATGTATTTATATAATTTCACGGCGTGTTTTATTATTGCTTGAATATTTATAATTAAATACCAAATTCATATTCGAGAGAACAAAAGTATACTTAACAATAGCTAACTCCTTAATCTTGTTACAGTTGAATTAAATACTAATTAATTAGCATAATGATAATGTTGCAAATGACTCTGAAATTGCCGACATATAAATAAAACGTAGAAAAATTGTTAATATTCACTTTTTATATAAAATATATTTATTAGAATATTAATATTAACTAATCAGCTCAAGAACCATGGATCTTTGTTGATTAGTAAATCTTCCATAACTCGTGTTCCATTTAGCTTTCACAACAATCTTCTCACAAACCGAAGGGGTATTTCCGTAATCTCGTACTCATACTCCGTTCTTACACTTGCTAAAACCGAATCCACTCATGAACCCTTCCTTTCTAGAATCCAAAATCATTTTTTCCCAAACGCACTTTTCCCCCCCGCCATTCACTTCCAATTTCTCTTCCCAATTTTATCCTTCTAGGGCTCAGCAACAACACCTTCATCTTCAACTTCCAAAATCTTCAACAAAACCCTAATTATCCTCAATTCACCTCAGATTTTCTCCATTTTTACTCCTTCTACCACTCCATGCTCTTCTCGTGATCAATCCATGAGTTTTCCAACTACTTCCGATGCCGTGGAGGCGGCGTTAGCTTCCTCCGGCCACCGCGGAATCAGTTTATCAAATACTGTTCATTCCGAAGTTGCGTCATGCTTGACGCTACCGTCGCTTCCGGTTTTCTGCGGAGCTTCCGATCATGACCTCCGACTCTTTGATTCGCCGATGCTGTTGAACCGCGTTGATATTCTCTTGCAGTCGAGCAAGATCGCTGAGATGCTCCGGCACACTGATGTGTCGTATTTGTAAGCATTTTGTTCGGTTTTTCGTTTGACATTTTCCGCTCGCATTGTGATTCCGCTATTTTAGTCGTTAGGTAGTTGAATTAGTATGTGAATACCTAATTAGGATGTAATTTGGATGTGAATTGTTGCTAATGTTTTTGTAGAATTGAAATTGAAATTCGCTGTCGGGAACTGAATTATGAAGAATTTGAATTTCTATGCGATTTACTTTAGGTTTGACTTTTGGAGATTCGATGAATTTCGCGGCTTATGTAGTTGACTGCACAGTGTTTGGCTAGCTTATTTTGTTATAGTTTTCAGTTTTTAATTAATTAATTTTAATTTAGGTTGATTGTTCATGGTGAAGTTTTCAAGTTCAATTCTGTTATAGTAGTTGCTTAGTGCTTGCATGTTTAGTTATTGTTTTCAGTTTTTAGTCAATTAGTGAATTAGTAATAATATTTTAATTTAGTTGTCTTTCATTGCTAAGTTTGCAGGGCGATTAGTGTTTCTGTTATAATTACTGGATTAGGTGCTATTTATAATTGGCACATAGGGTTTAATATATATAGTTTGGGTGAATAATTGACAATTTTCACTTATCATTTTTTAAATTTTCATTGGAAAGGAGAGGTAATTTAGAGCACAGTTTGCGCCAACTGCATGGAATTTTATTGGCCATGTTGTTTTAATATAAACTAATTGACCGTCATTCCAGATGTTTTCTTCTCATTCAATTTTTGTCGTATTGTTGAAAAGTGTCGGTATAGGAATACATATTTGTCGTTATCATCATCAATGCTGCTTATGTCATTTGTATCATAATCATTACTTATTACTTAATTAATACAATTTTATATATGTTGTCT
Source organism: Cicer chorassanicum (assembly GCA_037974735.1). Taxonomy (NCBI): domain Eukaryota; kingdom Viridiplantae; phylum Streptophyta; class Magnoliopsida; order Fabales; family Fabaceae; genus Cicer; species Cicer chorassanicum. The sequence goes on along the minus strand of JBBPBP010009778.1, from coordinate 2,579,231 downwards.
TATATAGGAATTTAAGAGATGACGCCGAGGCTGTTTCGTGTAACTACGTCGAGCCTTTAGAACTCCATGATGAAGTCATCAGGTGCAACCCTGAAGCATTTGAATGTGGTACTGCAGGTAAACAGAGTACCTACTTGGTTTCTGTCCTAAATAATTTCAGATGCCACAGGTTGGTTGCTGCTCATTGTCTGTAATGGTCTGACAGTGTCAGGGTGTGACACTTATTCACTCTCGAGAATTTACCATAATGAGATTTGTTATAAATGGAGAGTGTCGTGCTGAAAGATTCGGTTTCATTTCATGTTGACAAATTACAAATGACTGTCATTTATAACTTTAAAGAGGTTTAGTGTATATTGTTAGTTTGATAAAACTATAACAAGTTTGTGATTTTATAATTTATAGGTTTGGAAATCATGGTAGAATGTGAGGAACTGAAAAGAGTGATTTGTTCTTTTATATTCTCAATCTAAGATTACAAATGAAATGAGTAAACATCACACACACACATACATATGTATAATATAGGTGTCCATGCTATGAAAATTACTGTCAAAACATATAACTGTCACTAATTGATTCAGTTGCAGTTAGTTACAGTATTTAGAGTTTCTAGAAACTCCTAGACTAATTAAGCAACATCTACACTAAGTAAATAGATAAAACAGATGTTCAATGCTACACAATACAACACAAAATGTATTATAAAAGGCAATGATAACTGAATATTACTATAGTCCACTAATAGGTATAGAATGTTTACTTTTTTCCACAAAAAATTACCTTTTCCATTGGTCCTTTGTTCTCCATTAAATGTTTTAATGGTGCTCTGCTTATTGTTTATTGTATTGGTCAAGTTTCTCAGGTCCTGTCCAGGAGAAGATCTCTGATAGTGCATTACCTGAAAAGAAGCTTTCCGAATCAAGTTTTTCTATCCCAAGCCAGACTCAAAAAGACTATCACGCAACCCATAGCCGACAGCTTGATGATTTTTCTTCAAATGTGAGATTGCATTAGGTTATAACAGTTGATATTTCGTTTGTTTTCTCTTGCTAATTTTCATAATCATTTTGCAGGATATTTCTATATTGTCTTCTAAGAAATCAAAAGTAAAGAAGAAAGGTGGTGATGTAATATCTATTGCACCTGACCCTGCTGAGCTTCAAGGTCAGTGCATGGCAGGTTTCTACAATCTTTATTTCAACAATTTTGTTTGTTCTCCCTGTGCGTGTTTACATGTTTCATGAACTCGTATTCATTGTCTGTTTAGATGCCATCATTGGAAGGTTTCTTGAGTTTTTGGAGGACTTATGTAGCAAGGCTGAATGGAATGGTGATGATAGAGATGAAGCAGAATGGTTGCCATTGCCCCTTTCAGATCTTAGATTGCTTGTTAATGAAATAATGACTATACGTGAGAAGAAACTTCTGCATTTGGTTCCTGTAGAATTTCTTGTTAGACTGCTAAAGGTTTTAGATCATCAAATACATAGAGCAGAAGGCCTGTCGATTGAGGATTGCGATAATGTACGTTCAACTTAGATTCTTCTGTACTAGTCTATATAGAAAATTTATGGCTTGTTTGGATTTAGTTGACTTTGACTATGACCTATATTTTTCTATTATATTAATTTATTAAAAATCTGAATTGAATTGGGTAGTAACAGAAATTTAATATTTAAAAATAGCTTTGGTACATAGATCATATTTGGCAAGGTAATGGCTTATAGTGATGAGTTGCATAGAAAAGTTCTTTCATATGTACTCAAATTAAACATAGTACAGACTTTATAGTTATTGTTGTTATAACTGTTATTGTTCTATGTTTCAGTCCAATTCAGAACTAGTTTCGGCTCTTTTAGTTGCGTTGGAGTCCATTCATGCTGCTCTGGCGGTGATGGCTCATACTGACATGCCAAAGCAACTTTATAAAGAAGAGGTGAGTTCTTTGTGCTGGCTTCAAACAATTATTATTCTTATTATTATAATGAATAACACATTTTTTTAGAAATCGTTGTGGGAAAAGTAAATTTAAAAAGAAATACTCCCTCTGCAGGAGAAACATGTTGTTTGAAAGTAATTTGCATTGCAATGATATGCACAAGTTGTTGCTCTATTAAATGTTATAATCTGTAATGTAAGTAATTTGTTTGTGTCAGGTCATTGAGAGAATTCTGGAGTTTTCCAGGCATCAGATAATGGATGTGATGTGTGCATGTGATCCATCATATCGTGCATTATACAGACCTAGTGAAAACACTACCCTTGAAGGTTAGCCTTTTCAGCCTGTTCCCTTTTATTATTTTGCCATTTGAAGGATAGAGATGCTACCGATAGTTAATGCTGTTTTAAAGTTTATCTGAGGGCCACTATGGAAGGAGAAATTGCAAAAAAGTTATTTCCTTTATATGGCTTCAAATTGCTACTCTTTATATGTTTTACAGTTGATGAAGAAGAAAATGATGCTGAATTTGGTTCAGCAAGTAAAAAACGGCGTACTAGCAGCAAGACAGTAAAGTTGAAGAAATCAGCATCAAACAGGTTTGATTATTTTACATCAAGGGCCTGTTTGGTGGTTAGGATAAGATAGACATGATATAATCAATTATCATATATTGTGTTAATCCGTTATTTCGTGAGTCTGTCAGAAAGATAGAATAAGTTAAATCTATCACCGATCATATCATATTGTTTAGTTAAAATAATATTGTTAATGAGGGTTGGATTAGAAATATTGAAGTAGGATTAAATTTTCCCCCAATTCACCCTTGTCATCTTATTATAAAAAGTTTAGTAAAAAATAGTTAAAAAAATTATTAAAATCTAATAAAAATTAAAACAAAAAACAAAATATAAAAATGATTATAAGTTAATAAAAAACTAAACGATATATTAAAAAATTAAAATTATATGTTTTTTTTTGCAAGGGTAAATTTGTTATTCATATCCTATAACTAATATTTGATCCATCTCAATTCCGAAGATAACATAATATGATACTATTTGGTTTGTTATCCCGTGTACCTTAAACATAAGACAAAATGAAATCATGCCTGTATCCTATCTTACATTCTTACTTTTGTCCACCACTCTCATCCGTTGTCCGTATCCTATAGTGTCCATCAAACAGCCCTTTAGTTTCCTTGGCTTTCTTATGTGTCTAAAGTTAAATGTGTTTACATACTTTCTTGTTGATCATTGCTTTTTTAGGTTCTCCAGTGCTGTGAATGTTATTCTTCAGAAGTTGTGTACTGTTGTTGGTCTACTCAAGGATTTGTTGTTAATAGAGAGGTTGTCAGATAGTTGCATTTTACAACTTATAAAAACAAGCATTACGACATTCTTGGTTGATAACATCCAGCTCTTGCAATTGAAGGCAATTGGTTTAGTTAGTGTGGTACTGATGCCTCTCTCTTAAAAACTTTCTGAATGTTAGCTTTCATGTTCAGTTAGGTAGCTAATATGTAATTGTTGCTGTTCTGATATGCTGGCACAGATATTCTATTTATACACACAACATCGCACTTATGTGATAGATGAAATGCTTCAACTTCTTTGGAAATTACCTCATTCAAAGCGAGCTTTAAGGAGTTATCACATACGCGAGGAAGAGCAAAGACAGATCCAGATGATTACTGCTTTGCTGATTCAGCTAATTCATTGCAGTGCTAACCTTCCGGATACTTTAAGAGAAGCATCAAGTGGTAACTCTGTATTGGAAGTCTTGGTTGATGCTAGTTATCCTACTAAATGCCGTGAGGCAGTAACAGAAGCCTGCTGTCTATTCTGGGGCCGTGTACTTCAGCGGCTTACAAGTGCAAAGACTCAGGATACTTCTGAATTGAAATCCATAATGGAGAATCTTGTTACTGATTTACTGACCACTCTAAATTTACCTGAATATCCTGCTTCAGCTTCTATTTTAGAGGTAGCATTTGTGTATGTGCTTGTGTGCGTGTGTTCGTGCAGGGATGCATGTATTTAATGTTTTTATGTGCATTATTGTTTTGGTAAAGGCATCAGGTTAGTTAAATGCTGAGAGTTCTTTCAGGTTCTATGTGTCCTACTAATTCAGAATGCTGGAACAAACTCCAAGGATATCACTGCACGCTCCATGGCTATTGATATTCTTGGAACTATTGCTGCAAGATTGAAGCGTGATGCTATGATTTGTAGCCAGGAGAAGTTCTGGATACTTCGGGATCTACTTAGTCAGGACACTGCTACTCGGCATTATCCAAAAGATACATGTTGTGTCTGTTCGGGTGGAAGGGTTGAAAATTTGGTCATATGTCCAGGCTGCAATAGGCCTTTTCATGCTGATTGTCTGGACATCAAAGAAGATGAAGTTCCTAACCGGAACTGGTACTGTCATATGTGCATCTGCTCAAAGCAACTGCTTGTATTACAATCATATTGCAATTCCCAGCGCAAGGGTAATTTAAAAAAGAACCATGAAGTTTCAAAGGATGATTCTGCAGTTTCTGACCATGAAATTGTTCAACAATTGCTTTTGAATTACCTTCAAGATGTCACCTCTGCTGATGACCTGCAGCTTTTCATTTGCTGGTTTGTACTTGTAACGAATCTTCTAATTGACATTTTAGTTATGGTCATGCAAAGGTAATGTGTGTATATGTTGTGCAGGTTTTATCTCTGCTCGTGGTATAAAAATGATCCAAATTGCCAGCAGAAGCTCATTTACTACATTGCTAGGATGAAATCAAGAATCATAATACGGGATTCTGGTACTGTTTCATCCACGCTGACGAGAGATTCAATCAAGAAGATTACTCTAGCTTTAGGCCAAAAAAGTTCATTTTGTCGAGGGTTTGATAAGATTTTTCACACGCTTTTGGTCAGTTGATATTTTCCCTTTCCCTTATTTTTCAAATAAAAAATTGTATACCAATTTTTCTTATACTGCACAGGGAAGCTTGAGGGAGAACTCTCCAGTTATTAGGGCTAAAGCTTTACGAGCAGTAAGTTTATTAGCTTTATGTTTTCTGTTTTCAAGTGAAAATGGGATACTTTTTATATTTCTGTGTAATGGTTTTTCTTAACTGTCTTTCATTTTATATTTAATATAATGAACAGGTTAGTATCATTGTAGAGGCCGATCCAGAGGTATTGGGTTATAAACAAGTACAATCCGCTGTTGAAGGTAGGTTCTGTGACTCTGCGATATCTGTCAGAGAAGCCGCATTGGAACTTGTTGGTAGGCATATTGCTTCACATCCAGATGTGGGTTTTAAGGTATGCGTCAATTGCTCTTTCTTTTAGTAGTAAAAATTAAATCTGGTCATGCCTTACAAACTTCATGGCTGTTAGGAGACCTTCACACTTAAGGTTGTTGCATTGTTAGTGAAACAAAGTTTTCAAATGTGTACTGTAGTATTTTGAGAAGATTACAGAGAGAATTAAAGACACTGGAGTAAGTGTTCGAAAACGAGCTATAAAAATTATTCGAGATATGTGCAGTTCAAATGCCAACTTCTCGGGATTTACAAGAGCCTGCACAGAGATAATTTCACGTGTTACTGATGATGAATCGAGTATACAGGTACTTCGACGTTTCTGCTTGAATCTTTTAAGATATGTCACTTAGTATTTCAAATACGTTGTATCTAGCTGTCAACAACTATAACTTATGCCACTAGTTAAGTGTAACATGATTCGGAGATCAACATGCTTCTGCCCCATCGTGGTATTCTTTTAGAGGGTTTTGTTTCAAATTATATGAAATTATTCCTGGAAATGTGAGCTTGGGAGTGCAACATTCTCATATTTGGTACAATTTATAGACAAATGCTTCTGGGCATTATTTATTCCCAGGAATCTAGACCAGACATGCTTTTCCTACGTTCTATTCCCATGTCAAGGGGTGGGTTTCTTATTATCCCATTGGAATAGAATTTATGTTTTACACTTCCAACCATAAATTCTCACTTTCATCTTATTCTATATTTTTTCTTTTTAATTTTTAAACTATTTTTTTTTAATAACATTCCTAGGAATAACAAGTATTTTCCAATCATCTCTGTTGGGAATAACATTTCTAGCAATAGTATTCTGGGAATATCATCCCTGGAAGCCTGAAATATAATCACATCCTTGAAACCTATGAAGCACATACACTCACATGAACACCGGACACGACACTGACATGTTGATACCGGTAATAATTTGAGAAAATAAATTAATTGAATGTAATCAATGTGTCGGTGTTGGGCACCGGGACACACCTTTGATTTGAAATGTCGATGCTACAGAGCTTGAAACAAATGCTCCTTTAGGTCATTGGTGATGATTTGTAATTGTTGCACCTTTCATCTAAATTTTTTAAATGAGGGAGTTTCGTTATGTCATGTTAATTATACTCCCTCTGTCTCATATTAAGCGTCTCATTTGCAATATTTACTTGTCTCAAATTATATGTCTCTTTATATTATCAATGGAGCATTAATTATTTTTTTTCCACCAGTATACCCTTATTTATTGTATCTCAACTCATCTAACTACTCCATCAACTATTATTAATATGGGTATTTTAGTAAATGAAACTCATTTTATTATTGAAATCAATATAACTAATCATTTTTTTAAGATTTGTGCACAACCCAAATGAGACTTATAATGAGATGGATGGAGTAGTGACTGGATATTAACTTGTGCTTATTTGATGCTAAGCCATGCACAGGTTCTAAATTTATTTCTCAATGTACCCTTTTTGGATATTAAGAATGTTTCTCCCTGTTATGCTTTTGATTTACAGGATCTTGTTTGCAAAACATTTTATGAGTTCTGGTTTGAGGAGCCTTCAGCTTCACAAACTCAGGTTTTTGGAGATGGTAGTACAGTTCCACTTGAGTTAGCTAAGAAAACAGAACAAATTGTTGAAATGTTGAAGAGAATGCCCAATAATCAACTTCTTGTAACCGTAATAAAGCGCAACTTGACACTTGATTTTTTACCGCAATCAACAAAAGCAATCGGGGTCAACCCAGTGTCCCTTGTAACAGTGCGTAAACGTTGTGAATTGATGTGCAAATGCTTGCTGGAGAAGATATTGCTGGTACACTAGAATTATGCTCATTCATCTAACCTTTATGCGTGGATACCTTGGTATGAAATACAGAGTTTATGTTCATGATCAGGTTGACGAAATGAACAGTGATGAAGTGGAAAAGCATGCACTTCCATATGTGCTAGTCTTGCATGCATTTTGTCTTGTGGACCCAACTCTCTGTGCACCAGCTTCTAACCCTTCCCAGTTTGTTGTTACTTTGCAGTCATATCTGAAGACTCAGGTTAAGACTAATCTAAGTCTTGTATATTGACTCACTCTAGTGTTACTATGCATTGTGTTGAATTGTTTGAATTAGTGCTGTGCATATGGCGGATGCCAATTTCAAACTAGTAAGCGTGATGGTGGTTTCGTTTCCTTTTGGTGGTTCTTTCAAACTTTGTCGAGGCTGAGATGCATTACTCCATCTATCATTCTGATTCTATGTATATATAGTATTTATTTATGCATCTTACAATTGTTCTCAAAATAATAAAACAATAGTTTATTCAACTGTGAAAATTCAAGGAAATTTTCAACTTTGTTTCCTACATTTTTGTTTTTTATTTTTTAATTATATATTGTCTTTTTTTTTTACAATTATGGTTTTAACTTGTTATTTTTTATATATTTAATTTATTTTATTTTTTCTCTGGAAATTTTTCTTTTAATTATAAAATTTAATTTTGTGCCGGACGTTTTTAAAATAACATTGATATATAAGCAAACCACCTGAAGAATAAACCTTATGACCATGAAAACCTGAATTTATCTCAAGTTTGTATTACTTTCATTTATCATTATATTTACTATATATTGTGTCCAACAGCCCAAGTGCGGAAATGAAAGTGAGATTTTTGCGGATAGAAAACGACAAGCATAATAACAAAGTCTAGCTTTTGGTTGATAGTCTTGAAGCCATGGCTGTGCTGCAACAGTCATCGAGGCAAACAAATAGTAGTTTTGGGTCACCCCACTAGGGACACAATGGGTTTGGTTGGGAGTTTTTCCGCTTCATTTTGACTGTGTGTGCGTTGGGCTGAGTTCAGCCCATGGGTCAAACATAAATATTAGCTTGCTAAAATTTAAGTTGAAATCCATAGTACATGTTGTAAAGTGATAGAGTTGGCGTCTAAACACATCACAGTTAATTACTATGTATCATAAAGCATTCTTTACACTAATCGAAGTCTCAATCATAACCCCATGAACACTTAATTTCTGCTTCAGTTTTCATCATCTGTTTATTATTAATTGTGCTGTTTCTAGCTCTTGACATTTCATTAAATTCTCCCATATTGTTTTGACCTACAAGAAAGTGTAATATGAAATGGCTATAGTTCGACTTATCTTATTCTTGTGTTCAGGTTGACAATAGCATGGTTGCACAGCTACTTGAGAGTATAATATTTATAATTGATGCTGTGTTGCCATTGCTGCGGAAGTTACCTCTGAGTATTGTGGATGAACTTGAGCAAGATTTGAAGCAGTTGATTGTCCGACATTCTTTCTTGACAGTTGTCCATGCTTGTATCAAGTACTGCAATCTCTTACCGTTATTTTCATTAGTTAGATGTGTTCTATTACTTCTATTCAGCTGCTTCATCCTGAAATTAACCTGTTTATAAATTTATGCAATGTGTAGTTCTCTAATTTTTCTTGATGGACGAGTTTATAAACTGTAAATTTGTTTTAATATTATGATGCTGTATATGATAATATCTAAATAATTTTCTTATGCATACCATCAAAGAACAATTTTTGGATTATATTTTGAGATATTTCTAAAAACCTTGAACTTGGTCTTGGTTATGCTTGCCTTTTGTAGACTGCAATTAGTAGAACTATTTTTTCCTCCCATTCAATGGGAGAGAGTTTGCTTACCCATTCCTCTACTTATAGGTCTTGTTTATTACTATTGCTTGAACAGATGCCTCTGCTGTATGAGTAAGATGGCAGGAAAGGGGGATGCTGTAGTTGAGCAACTTATTCAGGTCTTCTTGAAATGTTTGGATACCCAGGCAGTTGTAAACAAGCAGGTTTGGTGCTAGAATCATGTTAAGTTTGTCTTTTATTTTCGTGTATTTATTATTGGAGTTTATGTGCATCTACATTAAAAACCTAAGACAAAAAAGTGAAAATGAATAGAATAGAAAGAATCTAGAATGAGGCAAGGCTGTCTTGTCTCTGGTGGAGCACTAGGGAGAATTGTGAACTCAATCCTATTCCAAAGCAAACCTCACGGCTGAGAGATGGCTTTGAAACTGCAGTCACTTCTCTCCAATCAGATACATATATGCATAAACGGCAAGTTGCCTTAAATTTTTTACCTCATTTCTACAAAAACCTATAAGTGAACCGTTACTGTACCTTTTGGGAAAATTCTTTAAAACATAAAATGTGTTGCTAAAAAAATCACCACGATTCAAATTGTCCCCGTCTTCCTATCTTCAATTCTTCATTGAATGAAAAATGAAAATAATGACAGAAAAGCATCATTGACTAAAGTTCATTACTCTCCCAATCATTGAGGTTCCCTTTTGAAGTGAGATGTTGACAGATCTTTAATACCTGTACCGAATTTTTGATGAATGACTTTTGTAAAGAAGACAAATGATAGAAGTAAAATCGTTCATATCTCTTCACCTAACAGCTTAAGCTTTGAATGTGAGGGGCCATGTTAGAGATATAATATAAACCACTCATTTAATTGTAACTATCAACTTAAACGTTTAGAGTCGCTGGTGCATCACAAATTTTATATGGCATGTATATTAAAATTTGACTGTTTCCTGCCATTTACAGCAAGTGGGGCGATCTCTCTTCTGTCTCGGTTTGCTTATTCGTTATGGCAACGTATTGTTAGCAAGCTCTGGTAATAAACTTGTTGATGTTAGGCGGAGTCTCAGCTTGTTTATGAAGTATCTTGACGTGGAGGATTATTCTCTTAAGGTTAGATCATTGCAGGTAAGAGTTTCTCATTGGCTCAGTTCTTATCTTGGTTTAATCTTGAAAGTTTGTTCATGTTTGATTTTAACTCTTGTAGGCATTAGGATATGTTCTAATTGCAAGGCCTGAATATATGTTAGAAAATAACATTGGAAAGATACTGGAGGGAACACTGTCGAATACTGCTGATGTTCGGATTAAGGTAATATATACTGATATTTCATTTACATTCACATACAATCTAGCATAATATTACTTTTAACAATTCTTTGTACATTGCAAATGTAACCAATTTTACTGTTGAATTACATCAAATAGTTTTTTGGATTGTTTAAATTCACATCTTTCAAAAAGTTACTGAAGGTATAAGTATGCTAATTACTGGTAATATATACTTGTATGTATGCATGTATAGAAACATATACTCTTTTGTGGATGCTAAATCATTCTTATAATCAGATTCAAGCATTGCAAAACATGTTTGAGTATCTTCTTGATGCTGAAAGCCAAATGGAAACAGACAAAGTTGAAGATAATGCATCTGGTCACTCAGTCAGAGATGGGCATAGTGTACCTGTTGCGGCTGGTGCTGGAGATACAAACATATGCGGTGGTATTATTCAGTTGTATTGGGATAATATTTTGGGCAGATGTTTAGATTCCAGTGAACAAGTTCGACAAACAGCCTTGAAGGTCAGAACCTAGCTTCTATTTTGGATTACATGCAAGTATTAACACTTGAAATCACATACAAAGAAGCAAGTAAAATCGTTTTTTAATAAACTAAAAAGCAATTAAGCTTGCAGAGTGTGTCTGTGTGCATATTGTTTCTATAAATGGTGTTTCCATTTGCTCAAATCTTTTGGATTGATGAAGTGACAAAAAGGGGTTGAGAAACTATGTTAATGTTTTGCAGAGGAAATTAAAGGAGAATCTTGCAGTTGTTAGTTACCTGCCTGTCCGTCTGAATGTGGATGAAATGATCTATCTTGTTTATTAGTTTTTTTCTTTCTGATCATTCCCATAAAAATAGTTATGTTTTCTATTTCTCATGCGTATTAATGAGAGACATGCTAATAATTCAGATTGTTGAAGTTGTGCTGCGCCAAGGTCTTGTTCATCCCATCACCTGTGTTCCATATCTTATAGCACTTGAAACGGATCCTTTGGAGTCAAATGCAAAGTTGGCTCATCATCTCCTAATGAATATGAATGAGAAGTAATCTCCTATATATAATTCTGGATGGCATAATTCACATCAACTAAGTTGTATTATCTAATTAAAGCATCTTTTCAGGTATCCTGCATTTTTTGAAAGCCGCTTGGGCGATGGACTTCAAATGTCATTTATGTTCATGCAATCTGTTTGTGGTAGTCCTGAAAATGTTAATCATAAGACGCCATCCAAGATCCCTGTTTCTGGAAAAGGGAAACCTGAGTCTGACTCGCTCACTCAAGCACGACTTGGTGTTTCTCGAATATACAAGCTCATTCGAGGGAACCGGATATCAAGGAACAAATTTATGTCCTCAATTGTGCGAAAGTTTGATAATCCAAGATGGAACAAATTAGTAATACCTTTCTTAATGTAAGTCTTATTTGTCATTATTCTTGTTAGTCATGTGAGTTTTTAAGTGACCTTTTAATTGGTTTCCTTTCACAGGTACTGCACAGAGGTCCTTGCCTTGCTTCCATTCACTGCACCTGATGAGCCGCTTTATTTAATCTATGCTATCAATCGAGTAGTTCAGTTGAGGGCTGGTCCACTGGAGGCAAATTTCAAAGCCTGGAGTTCAAGCTTGTTACAAAGGGAGGGCGATGGTACACCTCACGGGAATGGAATGTATCAACGGGTGCCACATGAACCTATTCTTACAACCCAAGTTCAGTCAATGGACTTGAATGACACATTTCAGCAAAATCTAGATGTTCAGCCTTACTTTGTTGATATGACATCAGTGGATTTAAACGGAACAAATCACCAACTGCCAGATTATTCTTTATCACATAATGGTGGGTCAAAAGTAAAGCCACATGCTGCTGGTTTTGCAGATTCCCTTACCTTCTCAGAAGATGATACGGAGAAATTTCAGGTATTATGGATCTCGCTGTTGTTATTTTTGTCTATTCTGTTGACAATTTGCGCTAATTGAGAGTTCTGCTCTAAGCAAGAATGTGAAATATTTTCCTTATACAGCCTTACCAGTAGAGTATGCACATTTCAATTAATCAGTAGTTTAGTAATTGTGTCATATGATCACATTTGTTTTATTCCTGATGCTTATGCAGGCTGACTGTTTATCTGCGATTGCATTGCAACTTCTTTTAAAGCTAAAGAGACACCTAAAAATCATGTATAGTCTCGATGATGCCAGATGTCAGGTAAAGTTATATAATGCATATTATCATCACTTACACGGCCAGCCCAAGAATAAGTGGAGCCTAAAGCAAACTTTGAGGAAGACTTTTTTGTGTTAAAGAGAGCTTAAGGCTGGCCATTTTGTTAGCACGACTCACGAGAATCATTTCTTTTTCTTACCTTTTTTCTTTAAAAAACTTAGAAGGTTGCTCATCCATCCTCCGTGTTTGCTCACCCGCTCCCAAATACACTACCGGAGGCTAGGATCCGGTAGTGTATTTTACTCAATTTTACACTACCGAAAGCTAAAATCCGGTAAAAAGCCGAAAGAAATATGGGGCTAGATGAGCAATCACCAAAAACTTAACCGGAAATACTCAAACAAATTTTTTAGGCCTAAAGCCCAGAAGCATTGGTCTTGGGCTAGCCTCAATCACTTACTGTCATTTTAAAGCCCAGTAGCTAACCGTCCTCTCTATGTTTTCCCATTTTTGTTCAGGCTTATTCTCCAAGTGAACCGCCAAAACCTGGAGATGTAATCTCAAAACAGAGTATTCCATTTAATATTGGTGAATCTCAGTTCAGTTTGCCTACAAGTCCGCAAGAATTAATACAAAGATATCAGGTATTGTAGCTTGAGTGAATTTGTTTTCTTTCATATATACACTACTGAACTATTTGCACGTTGAGAGTTTCTGTAGTCATTATTAGTCAGTTTGAATAAATTTCTTCTACAGCATTTATGAGGAAAAAATATTAAAAAAATCATATGATAATAAGAGTGTTAATTGATATCTTGTATATAATGACTTGAAATTAGTTTCTGTATCTTAATTATTGTTTTAAATTCTCATGTAAATTTTTGATAATTATACCTATGAATTCATTAGTTTTTTTTTTGTAAGTAATGAGCTGTGAATATGAGTTTATATTAGTTGGGAAAGTTTTTAAACTTTTTTCCTCAATAAAGAACCATGAAATTTTTTTAAGTGAGAATTTCTTAATTTCAATTGAGCCTATATCTCATCCTTTGCACCAGGAGTTTAAAAATGCATTGAAGGAAGATACAGTGGATTATTCACTCTACACTGCAAATATAAAACGGAAGCGACCAACACCCAGAAAAGGTCGAAAAACTGGACCTATACCGATGGTAGGTGGGGATTTTGGAGATGATGATGATGAGGATTGGGCTGGTGGAGCGCGCAACATAAATTTTAGTGGTGGACGCAGGGCTAACCTTAGAAGCTCCAGACAATACTGATCGATGTAAGTAAATGGTAGATAGGCTAACTTGTACATTAAATAGAAATTAAAAAAAAAAAGTTACAGAATAGGATGAGAGCCAATAGAATAGGGTTTATGGAAACAGAGTGCAGGAAAGCATGGGCATGGGATTTTCGTTGCCTATGTTGACTGTATGATTTGTCTGTTTCCGTCTGTAATTTGGTTCATATTATAGTGGTAGCATTCTTTTGTTGATGGAAAACTCGTCTTAGCCATCCAAATCATATCCTATTTGATTATTTCTTTTGGTTTTGTTCTAATAGCACATAAGTCGTGGTACGTTTATTATTTAGTAAAGCTTGGTTTTACCTTGTGAGAAGCATATAATCGAAGTACTAAGAAATTGGAAATAGAAATGCCCCAAGCTTCAATTATTTTTATGTGTAATAGTAATCAACTAATCATGAACTACACTGATGACTTGCAAAACCGGTATTTAATATTCTAGACACGCAAATGAAACAATATCAACCTCTACAAAATGTTGGGTTTAATTTTCAAAAGAAAGAAAGAAACAATGCGTTTGGCTTAGTGTTTGAAATCCTCAAATCATTAATTAGTTGAGGCTATTAAAGATAAGCTTTTGTTTATTAAAATCATGATTTAGGACTTCTCAAACAATAAAATCAAGATTTAGACGTGTTAAATGCATTAAAAATTGGACATGGGCTAAAAGAATCTGCTTCCTTTCCATATTACTACTAACACTTAAAGGACACGGGTTAAGGATTGTACAGCAAAAAAAGGACACGAGATAAGGTGCAATTTTTTTCAAGGAGAATAAACAGTTAGTTTTTTTAATTCTTAAATTGTCAATTGATTTCTTCACATCTTTAATTACAATTGTTTTCAAGATTTGTGAAGGAAGTAATGAAAAGAATAAATTTCACCATATTAAAATAAAAATTGTACAATCAGATTTAATGATTAATAAAACAAAAAATATGATAAAAATACACATTAGAAAAAAATAACCTAACTAAAACTTTAATTTTAACAATTAAATTAATGTCTTCTACCAGTCAATGGTCGAGAATAATGTGAGACCTACGATGTTTATTGTCATTCATGTTGGATCTTTTGTTGGAGGTATGCTGCAAATCTTGAACAAGAGAAGATGAAATTGATGATGATAAAGATTGCACAAATAAATTTCAAAGCGTGTATATCACACTAAGCTTTAGATTCGAATTGCCCCACCAATTTATGTATATTGGATGTTAACTGACGAATCTCTTTTAAGATACTTAGAAATCATTGAAGTGAATTGCACATTCGCATCAAATCTATCGATCAATGATAGTTTATAGAATAAAGTTTCTTCATTTACTCTTGTGCACTAGAGAAAAGAAAAAATGACTAATATTTTTGACAAAAATTTGACTCATGTAATATGACAATTGTGTTATCTTTTCTGTCTCTAAAATATTTCTATTTATAGAGAAACTCATACCAATTGGTGAAAGAAAAAAACTTTTGAAAAAGTTTGTAACATTTGATAACTTAACAGATGTATTGATTTGATGGCTAACAGATGCATTGATTTGGTAACTAATTGATTTGATTTGACCAAGTGATACATTAAGTTATTTAATTTTACTACATTGATATAGCTATTGAAGAATTCTAAATATATTTTGAAAATTCCCTTCACAATCCATCTCAGGAAAAAAATATTTGTCGGTGTTCGCTAATATCAACTATATGTGATCTCTAATATGATCAATTTAACCATGTGTTTCAAAGTCATTTGTAAGGTTGAGATTGTGCTGAATATGATAGTAGTCTCCATAAAGCCCTTGCTCAAAATATGGTGCTGATAAAACGAGTTATTTGCTTCTGTAAACATCACATTAAAATAAGAAGAAAAAACATCATCTTGCAATGACAAACAAACCAACGTTGCACTCAAACAAAGAAATCATAAATAAAACACGAAAAAAAGAAAACCACTTATTTAAATAAAAAAGAGATTAAAATAACTTAGAGGGGTGCTTTTGGATCAAAAAATAACATAAACCACCCCTCTAATGGACGAAGAGGAAAAAGAAGTTAAATTTTTTTTTTAGGAGACACTGGTCAAGGATATCAATCTTCAGACTGCTTTGAATCTGAGAATAAAATCTGGTTACCACCTAAATGAAACAGGGGGTTTTGTAGTAAGGATAAAAACATTCGCTAAAAAGTAAAAATGAAACCTATGTCTTCAATTTTGATAATTGATATGAAAATTGCTCACAAAAGGAGGCTTACAAATATAAATTGATTGATAGAAATTGTGGGTCACTTTTTTAACCATTAATCATATGTTAAAAATGTTGAATAATTGTGAGTTTTTTGTGGTAATTATACCATCTCATCTATATAAAAATAAAATATAAAAATAAAATAAAGAGTAACCATATTTTTGGTTTTGGTATCTACTTTGAAATTCGGTTGTCTTAATCTGGCAATGGAAATTTCTCTCCCAGCAAACTTATCTTTTACCCCTAAATGCAACTCATGCTCATGTAAACTTCAAGCTAGGAACAAATTTTCAAATTTAACTTAAACGTTTTCATGACATAGAGGGAAAATAATGACATGAAAATACATACAATGAAATGCCATTCTGTTTCATTCCGTTCTATTTTATTTTATTTTATTCAATAACTGCCACCAAACAAATATATAAAAGATACAACAGTTTCAATTTGAATTATATGCTTTCTATCACGCTTGTAAAAAATTGTTGCAAATAGAAGTCTTTTAGCAACATAAATATGCTATAAAAAATTACATCAAGAACATAACATCCATCCAGCATGTTCATTGAAGAGGAAAAGGGACTCTTCCAAAACTAAATGCAGAAAACATTTAATATTACAAATATCAAAACTGCTTAGAACTACAAAGTCCAATATCCATTCTGATATGCTGAGGCTTTTGTGTCTAAAAAGATTTCTAGATAAATTAAAAGGAGGTGGTGGAAGCTTAAGAAGCCAATGATTTCATAATATATTAGACAATTAATGTCACTTTATAAATTTCTGAATAACAGAAGATATTATAAATAATCAAATACCATGCTATCGAACATGGAAGATTCACATCGAGTTTGAAATACGATCCGCTCTGGTACTCATGGAGCTATTACGAAAAGAGGCTGCATGGAGTACAAGTGTATCAGTTAGAGAAACGACAAAGGGAAGGACTTTGTACACAAACAACCACTAAAGTCACACACATAAGCACAAATTAGGATTCTCTGCATTCAAGCAATTGTAATGTGGATCGTCATATCAAGATCAGATGACTTGCATTCCAACTTTGTATTTTAGATCTGATTTAACAAAGTCGAAATGGGAGTTATGTGATCTTGATCCAACTGACCAAATTGCATGTTTGCATCAAATGTGTGATTCCCTGATTGTAGGGAATGCAAATCATGGATTGTCTAATCTTGATCCAATAGCAACAGGGAATCCAAATCACACACAAGCAAGCGCGCGCGCGCGCGCACACACACATATATATATATATATATATATATAGAGAGAGAGAGTGTACCAGGTCTATGCTGACCGGTTTTCCATCTTCAACTAGTATTTCAGTTATTGTTCCTGATTGATCAGCCTGCCACAAAAGCAATGAAAGGTATAACCAACAAATTAGATTTTTTAAGTTATTGGATAAATGTTGATAGAGATTGGTTTATACATTACTATATGAGGGAAAAGAAAACAAGATGGTTAAAAGATGAGGATAAATGTAATATATACAAAAACAAACATGAACAAAAAAATACATATACCTCAATTTCATTCATCAGTTTCATAGCCTCAATAATGCATACAACCTGGCCTTTCTGCACTTTATCTCCCACCTGAGGCAACAACAAAGTAATCAGGCTATTCATTATTTTGTTCAGCAAACAGAACATTAATTAGTTGAAATCCAGAACTGATGTCCTCTTCCTTGTAATAGTATTTTTTGCAATGCTTTGAGAACTGGACGGACTGGTTCAAGCAGTTGAACCAGTAACCATCCTTTGCCTGTTGGTTTGATCCCAGGTGTATTATAGTCTGGTTGTACTCGGTTGGACCATGGTTGAACAGCGGTTGGTTATTTATTTACTTGTCATCCGGTTCAACCATGGTCGAAACAATTGAATCATGACCCGAAGGTCTCACCAGTTTGTTCTCCAATCTAGTTTTTAAAACACTGATGTTTTTTGTGTGCAAAATGACGCCTCGACAGAAAAAGAAGTGTGCTATTCGAAATATATACATTTACATACCTTGACAAACGGAGGTTCACCAGGTCCCGGACACCTGTAAAAGGTTCCTGCCATTGGACATTTCAGCTGTGGATGAGAGGATGCACTTTTTTTTGGGGGAGGTAATGCAGGTGTTGCTTTTGAAGGCGGAGGAGAGCCTGCAGGAGCAGAAGCAGCTGCCGGTGCTGGGGGTGGTGGCGAAGGAAGTGTTTGATAGTACAACGGTTGTTGAGGCATGGCTGCGGCCGGTGGAGGCTGCAAAGCTTCTGTTTTTCTTATCAAGAGCTCACAGTCTGATTGCTTTAGTTGCAGTTCCACAATATCTCTGGAATCCACAAGTCTGGCCATGGAAATAATAATAGTATTAATAGCGTGTTTAGTGTACGGCGGTGAAAATTGATGTTCTTTTTGTAACTATGTTATTGGTGTGAAGTATTCACCGGCTTTGTTGATGACTAATCTCTGTCGGGGAACCTAGGTTGGCCACCTTTAATGAGGTCTCCCCTCCCAACTACATTTTTTCCATCTACAAGGCTTGAACCCGAGACCTTGCTTAAAGGGGTCCGAGTCCAGTTCCACTCACACCAATGTAGGTGGTGAAAAGTGATTTTGATTGAATTGGTTTTGTAAAACTGATTTTCGTAAAACATGGTTTTAAGGTAAAATGATTATGTTTTCATATGTTTGTGTCAAAGTGAATTGTACAATAAATTTGAATGTAAAAAACAAGTTTAGAGGCAAAAGTTACAAATTTTAGCTTCAAGTAAGAATTAATTCTAATTGTCAACCTCCAAACATATCATAATCATTTTTAAGTCTTCAGAATCACTTTTGACTCTCTCAAAAGTGAATCCATACATTCACTAAATAAAAACAATGGAGACAATGCATGTTTCTAACATAGACAAAAAAACTAAAAAAAGTTATGTGATTGATTGCATTAAAAGTGTAGCTGCTTATTCTTACTTTACAAGGTCAGCAACTTGAGTCATGAATGCAGAAACTGAAGATGCATCTACAACAGTGCCACCAGAGACATTTCCATTTTGGTTTTCATTCTCTTTTAATGAAGCAACAGTAGGTCCATTGACCGGTACAGGTACAGAATTCGAATTTTCGACGGCAGCAGCCTATGATATGTATAAAAGTGCATAAGTTATAGTAAAATTTTCACAATATAACACATTTGAACAAGCCGGATAAAATTTCCGGTCCAAATAAAACTCAATGTGAACTCTGGATGATTGTGACCTATGTAACACCGACACTTCAGATTAAAATCATGTCTACGTGTCCGATACAACAATTACACTTTTGATTACATAATAAAATCACTTCTATTTTTCTCAAACTATTACCGGCGTTTGTGTCTGTGTCAATGCTTCATAGGCTGTAACTAGTCCCCCTCTCAAAAGAGAAAAGAAAGAGACTGGAAGCGAACTGACCTCGTTACGTTGTGCTTGAATCTTGAGAGGAAATTGCTTCCTGTTAAGACACTGCAAGAGACAACAAACAAAACAACAATTGAAACAATTAATTGAATTAAATAACTAGGCAAAATATAGTACAACTTTAAGGCGTTTGAATAATTATTTATTTATTCAGTGAATAAAAAAACCATCTACAAACCAAAATTGTTATACGGATAAATTACAATATTTCCAATTGAAGCACATTGAAACTAATGGTTAAGACTGTAGTGCAATGACTTGAATGAATTTTAGCTGCAATTGTGTTCATAGGTCCATCAAATGCAATGAATTTAACAAACTTATGCAAGTCATAACATAGTGAAAATTTTCAGTAAAATAAAATGCTGCAAATGATTTTAATTGATAGGCAATTAAAACCATAAAGTTACATATTTATCATGATAGAATAACATATGCTGAAAATGATAGAAAAATTAATGTTACCAAATAAAGATATTAGCAACGAGGAATCCAAATTTCTAAAAATTCAGCTGTTAATCTTGTATATCTATCTAATCTTCCAGAAAAAAAGGAGCACATGGACAAAGCAAAATTGAAGATTCTCAAGTGGTCCTTAGATTCTATTATCCTATAATTAATACATTATTAATTATAAATCTTACAATAACAAAAGGTGCACATAGAAAAGAAAAAATGAAGATTTCAAGTGGTGGCCCTTAGCTTCTATTATTCTATAACCAATGCATTAATTAGTATAAATCTTACAATAAAAGAGTGAATCACAAAATTTAGTCATGAAATTGTAAGCATAGAGAATTTGCTTCTTGAAATTAAAGAAATTTTGAATAATCAAGTTGGTCATTTCAATTAAGGACGAATCAACTAGGAGTACCCAAGTTTGAACCCCGGTTGGAACAATCCTTGGCCAAACATTACTTACCTCCCACCGAACTCCACCCGAACTCCGTATTACAAAGATTTTCTCCCATAAGAACGAGAAGGTTAAGACAAAAATGGAAAAACCTAGGGACTAAATGATCAAGGACATTCAATTTCATCAATTATCTTAGAATTTCATGACTAAATTGTGACTCTTCTATATTCTAAGACTAAATTGGTTATACACTCTGAACAAAACAATCAATCACACATATAGTAACAAGATTAGCCAAAATTTGAAATCAACATGGTACTATTATAAAATCAAATCCACATTCAAATCACATTACCTTAATCCCAAAAGATGCTGACTCAGCAGACAAAGATCCAAATGATTGAGAATGCTTCAAGCTCAACCCACTTCCAAACAAGATCTTATTAGATTTCAACCCCAATATGGAAGGAGAAGGACATTTAGGGCATGGAACCGATAAAGAAGCCATTTTTATTTTGTTGGAACCAACCCCACAAATAAAAAACAAAAGTTTCCTTCTTCCAAGCTCAAAGGGTAGTGTGATCTATAAAGAATGATGAAAATTGTTATGTGGGTCGGTGAGATTATAAGGTTGAAGGCGACGAGATCGAAGAAAGTGTGTGAGGAATATGAGAAAATGAGAATGAATGATGGAGAATACAAAGGAGGGATTATTAGAAAGACAATGCGTTTTTCTAGATTTTTTTTACATGTTTCGTTTCGATGATTACGATGTAACCATCAATGTCATAAAAGTGTTAGTAACTAACTTTTGTGACAACAATAAAAACCATAGTCACTGTTTTTGCATTTGTCTCGGAGACACGTTTAGTTTCATGTTTCTTTCCCTCCAATAATGCAAGTGGATAACACAATGTTTTTTCATAGAATTGCCACCTATGGTTAGAAATTCTTTTCACACCTACTATTGTAACTTCAATCTAAATTTGGAATTTCCTAGTTAATAATTTATACTCATTTAAATTCGTCAGAAAAAAAACTATATTCATTTATTAGTCATTACTATTATCACTGTTTTGTTTATCTATTTTGAAAAATATATAAAGTGTCTTGTTTCGGATAACAGGACAAGAGAAATGAACTTTAACTTTATAATATCTTTTTTGAACTAAATGATCCTGAGATTGTTAATTGTTTACTTGATACTTTTGATTATATCTATAAATTTGCTTCTATCTTGAAGTCTTGCAAATTTTTATTAGATCTTTTACTAACTATAATATTTGTTTAGTTAGACGATTAACAAAGGATGTAATTCACTTTTTACCAAAGACATAGTATTTACAACTAAAACAAAGTAGTTTTTATCTTCTCTCACTTTGTATTTCCTATTTGATTTTGAATGGCATGCATTGAATTTTTACTCAAAAAAAAATTATATTACTCATTT
>JBBPBP010009778.1:2530528-2551343 GCA_037974735.1 Cicer chorassanicum | reverse complement strand
TATTTTTTTTTTCTAAACATACCTCTTATTAATATTACTATTTTGTCTTTAAATATGAAAAGTCAAATTTATCACATTTAAATACAAATATTATTTTAAAAAATAAAACATAAAATGAACACATTAAATACTCTATAATTTTTTCTTAATAAAAGTAAAAAAAATAATAAATGCGTATGATAAAAGATGAATATAGTATAATAAAAACGTTTAATTAATAAATTTAATATTACATCCACTTTCTTAATTTCTTTGATTTATGTAATCTTACAGAGATAATATTAACCACCTATTGTAGGTGGTTAATAGTTGCCTCGTCCTTGTATCTGAGTCTCACATTTTCAAAGTTTTTAGAATGTGTGTAATCTAAACATAGTTAGATACTCTCGTCCTTTGAACTATATAATATCAAAGCCTACTGAAAATGGTATCAAAGTAGAATTTTGCAAGACATTTGTGGAATTGAACAAAGTTTGTCCATTTTGGTAATTACACCAATCAAACTTAGATTTCCATTTGGTATATATAATCTTGAAAAATTCTAATAGGAACTATAGTCTTAATATGAACTATAGTCTGCCATCCACCAATTTTAAAAAATATTTAAAACTTCAACAATCATATACATCGTTTCTTAAGCGTAGACGTTAATGATCGTCTCATTATTTTGAGATAATGACTTAAATAATACCGGTTCAATAATAATAAAGAAAATAAATATATATATCTCGTATTGAATCAAAATCAATCAAATCATTGTTCTATTTATAAAAACGATGAAAGTCACACACTATTATTCCCAAAGAGTACTATCGATCGTCGTTAGAATTTACAATAATTTTTAAATACTTGTATACAGTGAACCACTTATAAAGGTATAAAAGTAGTACACCAAATAACACACCTATATATTTATATATATATATAAAAGCATCTCTCACTCCCTCGCTCTCTCTGATCCTTTCTTCGTTTGCTATTTCTTAGTCAAAGAGATTATTCATTCTTCCTTGCAGGTAAAAACTAGACACCCCATTTGCTCACATTGTGTCTTCAATTCTATTGTTTGTCAAATTTTGAATCTTTTTCACTATAGCGTCATGTTAACAGCTGAATCAACTTCAAGAAGAAAAAAAAAGCTGAATCATTGTTGGTTTGAATAATTGAATCGTCTTTTTATATATTATGGACAGTGTAGTTAGTTCTTTGTGATTCATGGGTTTTGATTCTGATTTGTGTAAATAAAGTTTATAGATCTTGAGATATTTTCTGTTTCTTGTATAGTAAGTTGTTCAAGTTTTGTCATTGATTCAATGTTGTTTGCATTTATTGGATCTGATGTGATCAGTGGTTGATATATTATTATAAATAAATGAATCTCAAACTTTTTTGTTTCTCTGGTTAATAATGCTAGATCTACTAATAGACTTTGTTAAGATTGGTCAATGAATGGTCAACATGTAGTCATGGAAGTTTATTACCAAAATCATCCATCATCCGTACTTGCATGTGGTATATAGATCTATATCAATGTTTTAAAAACCGGACATCAAATCGGAGAGTCCTCGAGATCGTGGTTCAAGCTTGATCTTGGATGGAATTGTGGTTGAACTGCTTAAATAATCGAAATGTAGACAATGTTAGTTCACGGTTCAACCAGTTGAACCATCCGGTTCGGTATTAAAAATGTTGATCTTGATTCTTATGTGATCTCTTTTTTTTTTTTTGGGTAATTGCTTTGTGATTCTTGAAGAAAAGGAGCAACTTCTTATTTCATCAATGGTTGACGAGTTTTAAATAAAGATATGGGATTGTGATTCGGGCCGCAAAATAACGGTTTTTTGTGTTGCCAAAACCGCAACATTTTTAATGCACCATCGGCCTCATTTGACTGCGATTCTTCGCAATCTTGATATAAAAGATTTCAAATTAGCTTTTGTTGCATTATTGTATTTACTGATACATTTGAACACCATTGGATAGGTCAGAAAAGAAAAAATGGTGAAGATTTGCTGCATTGGTGCTGGATATGTGGGGGGTCCAACAATGGCAGTCATTGCATTAAAGTGTCCATCCATCGAAGTTGTGGTCGTTGATATCTCGAAATCGCGCATTGCAGCCTGGAACAGCGATCAACTTCCTATCTATGAACCTGGTCTTGATGATATAGTAAGGCAATGTCGCGGCAAGAACCTTTTCTTCAGCACTGATGTTGAAAAACATGTCTATGAAGCTGACATTGTGTTTGTATCAGTCAACACACCGACAAAAACTCGAGGCCTTGGAGCTGGCAAAGCAGCCGATTTAACATATTGGGAGAGTGCAGCTCGAATGATTGCCGATGTTTCAAAGTCCGACAAAATTGTTGTAGAGAAATCAACTGTTCCTGTCAAAACTGCTGAGGCTATAGAGAAAATTCTAACACACAATGCAAAAGGTATCAAGTTTCAGATTCTATCGAACCCTGAATTTCTCGCCGAGGGAACTGCAATTCAAGACCTTTTTAATCCAGACAGGGTTCTCATTGGAGGCAGGGAAACACCGGAAGGTGAAAAAGCGATTCAAACATTGAAAAATGTTTATTCTCAATGGGTTCCTGAGGGGAAAATCTTAACAACAAATCTTTGGTCTGCAGAACTTTCTAAGTTAGCTGCTAATGCTTTCTTGGCTCAGAGAATTTCATCTGTCAATGCAATGTCAGCACTTTGTGAAGCTACTGGTGCAAATGTTAATCAAGTTTCCTATGCTGTTGGTACCGACACACGGATCGGACCGAAGTTCCTTAATGCAAGTGTTGGTTTTGGTGGTTCTTGCTTTCAGAAAGATATCTTAAACCTTGTTTACATTTGTGAGTGTAATGGCCTTCCGGAAGTGGCTGAATATTGGAAACAAGTTATCAGGATTAACGATTATCAGAAGAATCGGTTTGTGAATCGAGTTGTTGCATCGATGTTTAACACAGTTGCTGACAAAAAGATAGCCATTTTAGGATTTGCATTCAAGAAGGATACCGGTGATACACGGGAGACACCGGCTATTGATGTGTGTAAAGGACTACTCGGCGATAAAGCGCGGTTGAGTATATACGATCCGCAGGTAACCGAGGATCAAATTCAAAGGGATTTGTGGATGAACAAATTTGATTGGGACCATCCTATACATTTGCAGCCGACAAGTGGTTCATCTGATAAGAAAGTGAGTGTTGTTTTGGATGCTTATGAAGCAACTAAAGATGCATATGGTGTTTGTGTTCTAACTGAGTGGAATGAGTTTAACAGTCTTGATTATCAGAAGATTTATGATAACATGAGAAAACCAGCATTTGTTTTTGATGGAAGGAACATTGTTGATTGTGATAAGCTACGTGAGATTGGTTTCATTGTATATGCAATTGGTAAGCCACTTGATCCATGGCTCAAAGATATGCCAGCTGTGGCCTAAAACCCTGACACTTCAGATTGAAGACATATTCGTTGTCTGACAGTGTTACCATACCGATACATGTAGTTACATTTAATTACTTTCAATTTATTAAATTAATATTGGTGTCTCCATTGTCAGTGTTGGTGTGTTCGATGTCATTGTGTGTAACAGTGCTTAAGCCTAAAACATAACTTCATTTTTAAGTCAATTTTTGGCTTAAAGCTTGATTCAATTTTTTAATTTTTTTTTTTTAATTTTTTTTGACTCATAATTTTCTTTGGTATTTTGCACTTTCCCATAGTAGTTGTCATTAATGAGTGTAAATTATGGGAAAGTATGAGGCACTGTGTTTTTGTTTTTCTTTGTACTGCAATTCAATACTGTTTGGCTGTTATGAATTTAAGAAGAATTTTTTTTATATATTTAATTAATATGTTTCTATTACAGATTGGTGAATGCTTAGGAAATTTCTTTTTAGTTTCCAGCTTAGGAAATTTCTTTATGGTTTCCAGCTTAGGAAATTTCTTTTTGGTTTCCAGCTTAGGAAATTTCTATATGAAAAAATTGGCTCTACACTCATTTGTACTTTGACACATAATTAAGAATCTGAAGTCTCCGTAGTGTCTTACCAAACTAGACACCAAACCATTAAGTGAATAAAGTGTATTTTTGTTTTTCTTTAAAAAAAAGTGTATTTTTGTCCAACTCCAAGACAAAAAAAAAAGTGTAGGGATATTACTCTAGTTATTGGAGTACAAGTAGGCATGACAACGGAGCGGGACGGGGACGGATTTCGCCTCCTCCACTCCCGCACCTGACTAATCGGAGAAAACCCGCATCCGCACCCGTTTCATAGCGGATATAAAATTTAGACACCCATCCCCGCCCGCAACGGGTCTCGGGTTTCCCCGTCCACACCCGCACCCACTATATATATATATAATTATAAATTTAAAAATCATATCTATTATAATTAATATAATAAAATAATTATTATTAGACAATAATTAAATTAAAAAATATTTTCTATAGAGATAATATTATAATTTTTAATATTTTAAAAAAATATTAAGTATATTAAATATATATATGTATATAAAATTTAAAAACTGCAATAATATTACTTGCGGGGCGGGTTCGGGTGCGGGGTGAATATCATCACCCCAAACCTGTCCCCGCCCCCGAATTTTAATATCGGGGAAAACCCGCACCCGCACCCAATTAGAGCAGATTTTCCCCGCCCAAATCAAGCGAGTTCGGGTGGGTACCCGCGGGTGCGGATTTTATTGCCATCCCTACAAGTAACAATTATCTATAATTTAATTTTCCAGCCAAATGTTTTCCTTAACCATTAAGTTAATACAGTTCCCCACCAAACCATTACTAAATTAACAAAGGATATAAATTGTCAAGCTAACTTCTTTCATTCTCACTGCACTTTTAAGGATTTGAGCACGAGGAAGATGATTGGCAATGCTAAGAAGAGTGGAGGACTCTATTATCTTGACAATGGACTCGACTTCAAAGACCAACAAAAAACAAGTACCTGCTTTGAATCTATTTTTGTCTCTTCTAATAATGCTGATATTATGTTATGGCATTTACGGTTAGGACATCCTAGTTTTCCGTATTTGAAACATTTGTTTCCTAAATTATTTTCTAAGAAGGATTCGTCTTTATTTCATTGTGAAACTTGTGAATTTGCTAAACATCACCGTTCTTCTTTTTCGACACAACCATATAAACAATCAAAACCGTTTGCAGTTATTCATAGTGATGTTTGGGGTCTTAATAGAATAAACACCTTTTCTAATAAAAAATGGTTTATAACTTTTATTGATGATCATACTAGAATTTGTTGGGTTTATCTATTGAAAGAAAAATCTGAAGTTGGACAGGTCGTCAATTTTTTTTTTAGAATGGTGCACACTCAATACCAAACAAATATTCAAGTATTCAGAAGTGACAATGGTAAAGAATATTTTAATATACTTTTGTCCGATTTTTTTCTTGCAAATGGGGTTGTTCATCAAAGTTCTTGTGTTAATACACCCCAACAAAATGGAATTGCAGAGAGAAAGAATAGACATCTTCTTGAGGTTGCTAGAGCTTTACTATTTGCAAATAAGGTTCCAAAATATTTGTGGGGTGAAGCTGTTTTAACTGCATCATATTTAATTTATTGAATGCCATCTAAAGTTTTAGATTTTCGTACCCCTCTTGATGTTTTTCGAAATTATTTTCCTTTGACTAGTGTTTCTGCTGATTTGCCATTAAAAGTTTTTGGTTGCACTGCTTTTGTTCATGAACATAAACACCTTGACAAACTCGAGGCACGAGCAATAAAATGTGTGTTTACCGGTTACTCTCCAACTCAAAAGGGGTATCGGTGTTTTGAACCAAAATCAAAAAGAATTTTTGTAACCATGGATGCTACTTTTGTTGAAAATCAACCATTTTTTACTGACATTCATCTTCAAGGGGGAAATTTTAAGGAAGATTCATCTTTTACTTTTGAAAACATCATTACTTCAAGTGATATAGTGTTGTCACAAAATTCTGAGACTTATATTGATGCACCAAAAGAAAATGTCCAAGAATCAATGTTGAAACTCAATCCACTTATGAATGAGGTTTCGACAGATTCGGGGGTGACAATTTCAAATCAAAATCACAATAATGAAGGACCACCTGAAATGCCACAACATAATGACTCAGATAAAGAGACACAAAACATGTTTACTACAATTGACCTTACTTGGAAGGGAAATGTCTTTGAAAGAAGAAACCATAAACAGAGAAATGAAGGACCCATTCTCCAACCCTTCCAAGATTCTGAACCAATAGATAATCCAACACATCATCTTGATACAGGTAAGTCTTCTTCTGTTCTTAAGAGTCATGTCGAGTATCCTGATATAGACCTTCCTATTGCAATTAGAAAACCTGTTAGATCATGCACTAAATATCCTTTGTCTAATTATGTGTCATACTCAAAATTGTCTTCTTCATTTGCTGCATTTACCTCTAAGTTGTCTACTGTAGAAATTCCAAAAAATATACAGGAGGCTCTAAAAATTCCAAAGTGGAAGGAAGCTGTTCTTGAGGAGATGAGAGCTCTTGAGAAGAATCAAACTTGGAGAGTCATGACGTTACCTACAGGAAAGAATACTGTTGGTTGTAAATGGGTATTTACTGTAAAATATAATTTTGATAACACAGTTGAAAGATACAAGGCACGCTTGGTTGCTAAAGGGTTTACTCAGACATATGGCATTGATTACTCAGAGACTTTTGCTCCCGTTGCCAAATTAAACACTATTAGAGTTCTCTTGTCATTGGCAGTGAATTTAGATTGGTCTCTTAACCAACTTGATGTAAAGAATGCTTTTCTGAATGGTGATTTGGAGGAGGAAGTATACATGGATAGTCCACCTGGCTTTGAAGATAAATTTGATTCAAATGTGTGCAAACTACAAAAATCCCTTTATGGTCTCAAGCAATCCCCAAGGGCTTGGTTTGAAAAATTCACTCGGTCGGTCAAAAGGCAAGGATATATGCAGGGACAATCAGACCATACTGTTCATGAAGTTCTCTAATGTTGGTAAAATTGCAATTCTAATTGTATATGTAGATGATATTATTCTCACAGGAGATGACATTGTTGAGATGGAAAGATTGAAGAAAAATTTGACAAAAGAATTTGAGATCAAAGATTTAGGCGCGCTTAAATATTTTCTTGGTATGGAAGTTGCTCGCTCAAAAAATGGAATTGTTGTTTCTCAAAGAAAATACATCCTAGATCTCTTGGAAGAAACTGAGATGAGTGGGTGTAGACCAGCAGATACTCCTATGGAATTAAATGCTAAACTTTGGGAGAAAGACAGTGTTCCTGTTGAGATTGGAAGATACCAGAGGTTAGTCGGCAAACTTATTTATCTAGACCTGACATCGCTTTCTCTGTGAGTGTTGTAAGCCAATTCACGCATTCCCCTATGAAGAACACTTGGAGGTAGTTTATCGAATCTTAAGGTACTTGAAATCCAATCTTGGAAATGGTTTGTACTTCAAGAAAACTAATGACAGAGAAGTCTCTATATTTACAGATGTTGATTGGGCAAGATCAGTTACTGATAGAAAATCCACCACTGGATATTGTGCCTATGTTTGGAGAAATTTAGTTACTTGGAGAAGTAAGAAACAAGGGGTTGTTGCTCGAAGCAGTGCAGAAGCTGAATTCAGAGCAATGGCTCAAGGAATCTGTGAACTTTTATGGATTCGTAAACTCTTGGATGAACTGAAAATGAAAGTTGACTCACCCTTAAAATTGTTATGTGATAGCAAAGCAGCAATAAGTATAGCTCACAACCCTGTACAACATGATAGAACCAAACACATTGAGATTGACCGCCATTTCATAAAGAAAAATTGATGCTGGAATTATATGTCTGCCATTTGTGACTTCCAATCAGCAAACTGCTGATATCTTGACAAAAAGTTTGGCAAGACCCAATTTTGAGCGACTTATAGCCAAGTTGGGCATGACAGATATCTATGCACCAACTTGAGGGGGGGTGTTGAAGAATCAAGAGAAATCAGATTTGATTCTATTTTATTTTATATTATTATGTTTATTTTTATTTTATGATTCTATCATTATTACTCAGTATTACTATTGTAATTTATTTTTCTATATAAACAGCTTAGGACTGTAGTAATAAAACATGAAAATATTTTGTCTTTTACTTTCTTCAAATACATTTACTTGCATTAATACATTTAGGTTCTTACTAAGGTTATTGCTATCAAGTGTTGTTTAAGATTTTCAAACAAGTTAAGTTGCATGACATAATTATGTGAGTTATTTACTCCAATTATCGTTTGCAGCTTCCATGTCAAACTAAACTCATGATACAATCACCCAATGTAGGATTTAAGAACTGAAGCATGAAACATATGCTGTGAATCCCAACGTGATCCCGTTATCCTGGTGTAGTGCATGGGTTGGCGCTGACTTGAAAAACGTATTCCATGATAACGGCACTCCCGGCCGCGAATCCAGATATCATTGTGACCTGCTATCCCAACCCGACCCGCTATTGGACCTGCTCTAGGGCTTTTTTTTTAAAAACACAAGTTTTATTTTTATTTTTTATTCTTCATTAAGGGTATTTGGGTCGTTTTACATCCACTTAAACTTTAATTTTTTTATTATAAATTGACGAAGAGGTTGGTTCAACATCATGAAAAAGATGGTTCAACATCGTGAAAAAGAAATATTTTCATTCTTCCTCTGTCGTTCTTTTCTTGCTCTATTTAGCATCGTTATGTTCAACATTATTGTGTACTTGTTCTGTTGTTTTCGTTCTTTCTGTGACTGTATTCATTTTTGTTGATTACAATTAGTATTAGAACTTGATTTTAATTACTATTAGATTTTGATTTTGATGTTGGATTTTGATTAATAATTATAATTACACCTTCAATTTTGTGTATTTTGCTATTTTTCTTTCGTATTTTCTATGCTGTTTGTATTTTATGTTTAATTTATATACTGTTTTTTGGCTTTCACAACAGCGGGCATCCCACTATCCTATTTTTAGGATTCGGCATTCTTTGCCGCTATCTGACAACATAACATGAAACAATATAAGAGCTGTGAGGCTTGGCTTAATTAACTGGTATACAGTTGTAGACAAAGGTCTGCTTTACTCAGTAGCACGTTTACATGACTTTGGGAGTAATAAACATAATACATACATATATTACAGAAATGCAGGCTTATTTTGGCGGACAAAAGCGCAGGCCCTTATTTACTTACAAAGTTTCTGTTTATTTTTCAGTACGGGATAACGATGTGGCACCGATTCTCTGCTATAAATAGGGTATAGTATAGATTACCCCTCCTCTATTGCAATTTGGCTGGCTCAATGTTCCATATATCTCGTGCATATTCATGAATGGTACGGTCACTGCTGAACTTGAACGATCCTGCTGTGTTCAATATTGACATTTCTGTCCATTTCTGCACCCATATGTGATTTACAAATGTTAATGACAGTCTTATGGAAGTTGATGCACAAAGGACATAAAATGTGAGCAATAATATATCAGTCTTATGTTGTTAATACTACACATTATCAAGGCATATCTTTGCATGAAGGAACAACACTGGACTGAACTATGTGCAAACTGAATACATTTCATAAATCAGTTGCATGGCATAATAGAACATGCAAATGAAGAACAATGCAAGCTTACAATAATAAACACGGAATTGGTGAATGCTTCCTTAAATAACCTATGACTAGCATGTGAAACAAATATTCACCATAAAAGGAAAACGTATAGTTCATTCATGCCCAAGATTTTTAATCTTGCCCCTACATCTCCATCTTTTATGGTACAAAGGGATTTTTTTTTACCATAAAATTAAAAGATAAGGTGAAGCACCTAGTGGAATAAGGTTTGGTTATTGTTGTTGTAAAAGGTGAGATGGTGCAGTGAAAAAAAATTGGGTAAGAAAATCATAACTCATCCAAAATAGGAAAAAGTCCATAAACTCACTCTTTGGTCGCGATAAGCTTCGTCAACCTTCTCCTGACATTCTATGTAGCTGGGGAAGTCCTTGCCGACAAGAAAATAATCTGCTCGCCCAAAACCTTCATTTCCTTCCAAGGATCCAATCAGTTCATCATAGTTGTAAGGCCCAAAAACACCACTTCTGACAAATTCTTTAACTTCTTCGAACCGTGGATCAGGGACAAACTGAATTAAAAGACTGACAGGGTTATGATCTATGTTTCTATAAGAAAAAACACAGATTTCCTCAAACAAGAAAGACTGATAGATCTCTTGTTGAAAACATCATCTTCAACTTCTTTCAACAAATTATCAATATTATGCTGTAATAACATGCTATCACCAGGATGTCATTAGCTATATTGTCCGGTAATTAAAATGCACAACATAAGTATAAAGATATACCTTTCCCTCCGCTCTTTCCTTCCTCAGCCCCGCAATTTCATGAGCCTTAGCACCGAAGAGGAAGAAGTTGTCTGCACCAACCTCTTCCCTTATTTCAACATTGGCCCCATCTAAAGTTCCAATCAGTATGCATCCATTCATAGCAAATTTCATGTTGCTAGTTCCACTTGCCTCCATGCCAGCAGTACTACAGTCAATAAACAGGCAACTCAAATTTTTTGGCAATGTAACATAAAATCAAAGTTTCATAGGAAAACAAAATGACAATAATATTCTATTACATAAAAATAAAATAAAAAATATGCAATATAATTCACACTCTCAATGTGAAGCCATGATTTTGTGCAGCAGCTTTAAACAAGTTTGGGTTCTCAATTTCGTAAACTTTTTCTCTTTTACAGCAAAATTTGTTTTGTTGTCTGAGATTCTGTGAAACCACCAAACTCAATATATACAGGCAATCCAGAAAATAACCAGTGCTCATCTGGCATTTTCCAATAAAACACCAATACTTAAAAGGATGCTGTATTGCACATTCAGATTGTGACAGCATTCTGCTTTCATGTTGGGAAGAGGCCTTATTATGTCAAGACCCAATTATCGATACCAGAGACTTTTTTATGTCAGTTGTCACTTTGACAAACCTAGGATACATTTGTAATATGTTTGAACAATTGATAGAAACACCTACTGTTTCTAAAAGTGAGTTGTTCAACTCTCCACGTACAATAAATAATGGTCAACAATTGTTTGTTCGAGCAACATCTCCAATTCATGCATCAACATTAGATAATTTGATGCAATTAACTAAATATTCATGTAAAAAATTGAACAGAGGATGATTGTTGGTACAAAAGATAATATAATGTTAATTATTTTTATTTATTAGTTGGAGCTTGGATTAGTAACAGTAAATGTATATCAATATATCATCATTTATGTCAGCACGACAAAAGCATGCAATCCAAAGAGTAATGCAAACCAACTATAGATTACCTGATATGTTGTGACAGTTCACTAGCTGGAATAAGCATCTCCGCAACACTAACATTGTAGTCAGGGACAAAAATAACCTGATTAAATATGAACACATAAATAATAAATAACAATATTTTGCATCATTCATAAGCAAGATTATCGAATTACTCATGAATTCTACCAGTACCATCTAGTAAGAGGAGAATAATAAAGAACAAATCAATAACAAATTTGGCAATCAATTCTTTGAATTTCTCCCCTCTGAAAAGTTAAATGTTTTTATTATTTAAATGGAAAAACAGGGCAGTTTCATCTATAATTTACTATATTAGAAAACTGATATAAAAATCTCATTCATGATTAGAGGGCATAAAATTCAAACAATCATCCTAGATGTAATATTAAAGTTTCCACGGAAATAAGTGCACGTTTAGAAAGAATATTTTCCACAGGTCTCTGCTACAATGTAACATGGGGATCTACAATGCAAAACGTATCCCATTTGCTCCTCCAAAATTCTTTTGTTGTCAAATTGGATGTAGAAGATACTGTAGAATCTTAAACTGTTCTCTTCTTTCTTCATCAGGTCCAATATTATCTACCAACAGTAATGTATCCCAGGATACCAACAACCATTCAAATATTAAATAGAACACTAAAAACTTTGACCAGGATGGAAATTTGATGATTGCATTAGTCAAAAGTATGAGTAAAGTTTGAATATTATCGGAATATTGCATGGTGGTATAATATTTTCAAATGTTAGCATGCTCGAGTTGCTCTTGTAAACATCACATTTTACTTTTATACTTGCATTAGAAGAATGTAGTACCGTTTGGATTTCAATTTCCAATTTGATGTTCATGTTGAAGTACACTAAAATTCTTTTAATATAATATTGAGCATTGATTTTATAGTGATCCCATAAGAGCAACTTGCTCAAAGTTCATACTAGAGTAGGAATAATACTTTACATAACTTCAACAATGAAATGGGTGGCTATGAACTCTAGGACATAATAACAAAAATTAACTCTTAAATAACACAGTCATGAGTACCTTAAGAAGATCTCCTATTTCAGGATCATGATTTACAGTAGCCCCAACATCTGTGATAAATTTCACAATTCTCTTGGCTTGCACATATGTGGCGAATGCTTTCCCCCCAAATATACAAACTCTTGGAACAAAATTTTCTTTCCTTTCTGCAGCACTCATTTCTTTCATCTTCTTGTAGCGGTAAACAATTCCAAAAATATTTAATAGTTGTCGTTTATATTCATGGATTCTCTTCACCTAAACAAAAAAAATTAAGCCAACAGTTAACCAAAACTATACATTTAACAATAATAGGTTTGGTAGAAACTGAATTCATTAGTGACAATATTATTAGGAGAGAAAGAGGTAGCTTCAAAGTACAACATTTGATGGTAGTAAATTGAAATACGAGTGAAAATTAGCTTATCCTACTTTGATCCTATGTTGACGGAGCCTATATCAAAGAAAGCAAGCTTAGGCATTTAAAAGGCCTATTTAACTAAGTAGGCCAAGGCCATCATACGTTCACCTATTTATTTATTTATTTATTTATTTATTTATTATGCATATATATAGTTAAGATAAGATATCATAAGACTAATCTAATTTATTAATTAGATATTAATATAATTTATTTTATACATAACATGACAATTTGTTAAATATTAGATTTATTGAAACATAAAAAACCTAAACCGATGGTCCGGTTCAAAGTCCTTCATACAATTTAGGCTCTTTTTCTTACAACAAAAAGGGCCCAAAAGAAAAGAAAATTAGGCAGGAGTAAAAGCTTGATGGGGAAGAGAGGCCCCTGAAACATCAGCTAATAGCAGGTGGAATATATCTCTAGGAGGAGAGATATATAGCAGAATAGGGCTGTCCCACTTA
This sequence comes from Cicer chorassanicum, assembly GCA_037974735.1. NCBI lineage: Eukaryota > Viridiplantae > Streptophyta > Magnoliopsida > Fabales > Fabaceae > Cicer > Cicer chorassanicum. Next base: position 2,538,033 of record JBBPBP010009778.1, on the reverse strand, counting down.
CGGCAATGCATATCCTAGCCTAGCCTAATACAACCATACTCACAAAGTGACCAACCCTTAATCTAACAATACACCTACTAAAACTTATAAACATGAACGATGTACCTTTAATTCTGATTCCAGAAATGTTTTTTAACTTCCATTCCAAGTTCAAAACTTGTAGCTTAACCAAAACTGGCAGTAAGGGAAAAAGGACAGAAAAATCTAAAGTCATCATCTTACCTGGATGTCAAACATTGCATCAGAACTGACAGAATATCCTGTTTTTTCTCTAAGGAATGCTGCAACTTTCACCTTGTTATTCCTTTTTGCTTCCCTCCATTGCTTTTGTAGATCCTCATTATCCGCAAACTATTAATGAAATACTAGTACAGTCAACTACGATTTTAGAGACAATCAGGCTGAGACTAATATATAGAGTAACCAAATTGGAAAACATTGGAAATACAACTTGGTCTAAATCTTTTCAATTCTAATACTAATTTCAGAGTATCATGAATATATTCTGAAAAGGTCCACCTAATGGAAAAAAGCTTTTGCTGTTGTCAAGTAACTTTGTGTTGATTGTTTTCTAAATTCAATTTATCTTCTTCTGCATGTAAAAAAGGAATAAATAAATCAATTAAATTCCGGGAGGCTTCAAAGAGTGCTTCCGTAGGAGTTAAACTTCCATTTGTCCATATTTCGAGAAAGAGTATCTCTTGTTTTTCATTCCCATTCCCATAAGAATGAATACTATGATTTGCATTTCGAACAGGCATGAATACTTCGAGAAAGAGTATCTCTTGTTTTTCATTCCCATTCCCATAAGAATGAATACTATGATTTGCATTTCGAACAGGCATGAATACAGTGGGGATGTATTTTCAGAAGGCTTAATGTGTTTGCTTTCACAGTGGAAACTGTTGTTGAGAGTCTAGCATTGGATGAGATATAACACAAATGAGTGTTTATAAATATAAGAGACATTCCTCACCTTATAAGTCGATTTAGTGGGTTGCTTTAGGTCTAACCCAAGTTCTAAAAGAGGGTATCAGAGGTTGGTTCTGATTCAGGGATCTGTGGGCTATGGGCCCACCACAATCCAGACTCTTATACCATTTTAGAACTACTATTAAATTTATTGGTCGAGATCTTAATTTGACTAAAATGATACCAAAAAAATACACAGCTTTTACATTAGGTTGGAAGTTTTACACTATTAAATTGAGCTTTTACATTAGGTTGAAAAATTTACACTATGTTTTATATCAAATTTATTTTGAGGAAAATATTCAAATATAAATCACTACACTTCAAACTCAATTTTAACCAATCAATTTTACAAAGTTAAGTTCATTCAAAATTACATTTGACAAAGGCTCACCGCTCACCTACACACAATTAAATTGAGCTAATCATGGAATCCATAGAATTTGATTTAAACGCAACACACCAGATATTATAACTTTCTGAATAGCACCTTCACCAGAAACAATTCACATCATTTGAGTTGATCGTGGTTGGCATATTCAAGATAATTATATTTTCTAGATTAGCTAGAAGCAATTATAAATTTATAATGTTATTTATTAATAGTTTCTTTGAGCATCAAAATTTTTAATATTGGAGATCAATTGTTCACAAGTGCTTACGCATTATAAGAGAACAATAATTAGAGCAGCAAAACCTGACATTCATAAAAAAGCAAGCAAAAATTGAACAAAAAGAAGAAAAGGAAAATGTGAATACCTCTTGAATTCTATAAATGAATAATTTGTTATAAAACAAGATCAAGAATTTAAATAATGGTAATTACCTTCCGCAGTTCAGCTAGTTTTTCAGTATTTAGGACCCAATCTTCTGTGCCTATCCACTGAGTTATTATTTTACTCAAATCTGGATTACAGAACCTGATCCATCTCCTTGGGGTCACACCATTTGTTTTGTTTTGGAATTTCTCAGGCCACAACTGCAAGAAATATGGCATGTCATTGATAAAAAAACAACTTTCCTAGATCTTGTCATCGATATAAAGATAGAAAAGCAGGAAATACTTTTAATTTTAAAAGCTCATACACTACATCGCAACACATATAGCACAAATATTGTGGTAGGTTTCTTATATTTTTTTAATTGCAGCATGTGCACTGTAATCACATAAAAATGTGGAAGTATACACATTCTAAGTGCCTCTTATGTCCTTTTTGCATGATTAAATTTATTTTCCTTTTTTGTCAAAGAGAAAAGATGACTGCTGAGAACTAGCTGGTGATTTCAAAAGAGGGAAAAAAATCCATTGCAAATATGGATTTAGAAAAATCACTCAATTGAAGCATTGTGTCACATGGTCCAACGAAATATTTACCTTATAAAATGCATTGAACACATCGTCCTTGACAATTTCACTATGTATCTCTGCAACCCCATTCACTGCATGACCACCAACAACACAGAGATTAGCCATACGAACCAATTTTGGTGGTTCTGGTACTGGCTCAGGCAACTCCTCTTTCTTATTTTCAATGGAACTTTTATCCGTCCCATCCTTTTCAGCAATTGCTTCTTCAACTTCAACTTCATCATCATTACCATCACCATTCTCTCCTCCTTCTTCTTCAGAAATTTGCACCTCCTCACTAGAAATATCAACTGTCTCCTTGGACTTAACTAGTATATCTGCAAATTCTGCAGGCAATTCAACATTTTCTAGAATTCTCATTTCCTTCAACTTCTTTTCCAGCAAGTTTGAATCTGCTGTGCCATATTCTGCGATTATGGTCCGAATCAGCTGTAAAACATGAATATCAGCAATAACTCAATTCCTGTAACTGAAATAGAAGAGTTTATGCAAATATTCTTGGTATTACCTCCTCATCAATCATTTCTATAATCTCAACATGGCGTGGAAGCAGTTTCTGCATAAGGTCCATGCTCCATTTCTCTAATGCTTCAGGAAGAACAGTATGGTTTGTGTATGCTACAGTCCTATATCACAGTGGCAGATCGTATATATTCCATCAACAACCTCAGATCATTCATGGACATGAGATGACTTGACTACTCGGTCCCCCCAAAAAACAATAAAATAAAATATAAACAAAAGCAAATAAATACTAGATACCGTTGGGTGATATTCCAAGCATCCTTCCAGCTTAAACCCTTTATATCTATCAGGATTCTCATCAGCTCTGGGATGCACAATGTTGGGTGAGTATCATTCATCTGCACTGCAACCTTTTCAGGAAATTCTTCCCAATTCGCACTTGCTCCCGATCTTCTCTCAAAACGAGCAATGATATCTTGAAGAGAAGCAGAGCATAAAGTATACTGTTGCTTGAGGCGTAGGGTTTTCCCCTCTATTGATTCATCCCCAGGGTAGAGTACATAGCAAATCTGCATTTGAGAGGAAAACCTCCAGTATCATCACAAAATCATCTAAAATTTTCCAAAAGAGTTTATACTAGCCATATCATCTACAAACCTTTTCAGCATTTAACAGAGCCTCGTATGCTTCAGTGTGCTTTCCAGAATTAAAAGCAGATAAATCAAAATCTTCAGATGCAGCTTTTGTAGACCAAAGTCTCAGGTTAATTGTGGTTTTGGTCTTATATCCTGGTATGGGGACATCATGTGCAACAGCTCTGATATCTTCTCCTCCAACCCAATGTTTTTTACCATCTGAGCCTGAAACAACTTTGCCATAGAACTTTACAGGATATGAGACGTCATTTCTAATAATCTCCCAGGGATTGCCCATCTGTTAGAAGAGGTCACAAGCAAAGAAAGAAAATATTAATAAAACCAAGAGACCAAATGCAAAAATTATAATTTTAGGTAAATGGTGTGAACACTAGTCATCTCATCACTAAATAATGATACATACCTCGAGCCAATCTTCAGCAGATTCCTCCTGCCCATCTTTGGTTATTCGCTGTTTGAATAAGCCATACTTGTACCTCAGTCCATAACCCCATGCTGGATAATTCAAGGTTGCCAAAGAGTCCAAGAAACATGAAGCAAGGCGTCCAAGACCTCCATTTCCAAGTGCAGCATCTGGCTCCTATTATTGTCGGGCCAAAATGAATTACAACAACTTTAAGAGAGAAACAAAATTGGTTTGTAAACTTGCAATATTTTGAAAAACTAAATGTGGAAAATGGAACTCGATAAGAATCCCAATTCCCAAGTGCAGCAGCTGAATCTCTTAACAGTTGAACTTGTAGGAAATATGCTATTGGAACAAATTAAGTAGGTCCTTTTTCAATTTATAATATTTATTTCAAAAATTCCACGTCAGGTTGTTTATCCAAAGAGGTCTTGAGTTGAAACATTGACTTATGGGTTTCTGGTTAAATAAAAAGTAAACCATTAGAACAGTAAAGCAACCACATTTTAGAATTAAAAATAAGAAAAGGGATGCAGTTGGAGATGCTGTACCTGGTTTGCCACATTTTCTAATTTATAACCAAGATGGCTCAAAGCCTCGGCATATGGACCAGCTAACTCTAAATTGCCAATTGCATTCAATAATGCTCTACCCTGCAAGATAGAATGATAGATGGAAATAAGTATTAGATGCCAGTAATTTCCCAGGCTGTTCAAATCATTAAGGTAGCACCCAACCTGCAAAAACTCCATTGAAAGGTAATATGCCTGCTTAGCATTCAGCTTCTCATAGTAATCATAAGTAGCGTTCCAGTTTATTATGAGAGCATCACGGACACTCTGTGCAGTTGCAATGAAAGCCTGTGGAAGCTCAAATTTCTCCGGAGAAAACAGTGGAGTGAACTCTGCATGGTACTTAATACTTGACACAATGGAAGAAGCATCTGGTGCAAATGCGGTCAGAGAGGTTGTTGCATCTAAAACAAACAATAACCAGAAATGATTGATCAGATTCCAATGATGATGGGCGCAAGGTAACTATTGGTAATATATGCCAAAAACTCATGAACGATCTCTGTCAAAAGCTCCCTTCCCTCTTTAAGAAAATGGACCTGTTTGGTTTAAGTAAATATTTTTTATTTTTATGAATAGTTATAAAATCTAACTAACTTTCACTTTGTTTTCTCTTTTAAAAACTCTGTATAAGAACAATGAAAATAATGAGGCATTTTTATGATTATTAGTAAAAACAAAACAAAAATAAGCTCTCACCCAACTTTCCAAATCTTCTTTCCATGTTTTTTCTTCATTTCAGGAATTGCATCCTCTAAAATAAGCTCTCACTTTATAAAATAAAAACATCTTAGTCATTCATGGAATCATGAACTTTTTTTTATATTCTAACACATCCATAATGTGTAAGTTGCAATGCATGTGTATAATATTAATGATTGAGTTTTGACATGTATATAAAAAATGAAAAAAGTTAGAACCGATTCAACCAATCTCAACGTGAAAGCTAAAAATAGTGGTTTCAACTTAGAACTGATTCTAGAACCTAAATTGTTTATCATTATAAAAACCAAACATCATAAGAATCTAGTCAAAACACATTTGACCATTGCAAACTCAAGTTTGGGAGTTCCCACCATGGAACCAAACAAGCACTAATATTAACGGCTTCATCAACAAGGTAATGGAGCAAAGATTTCATCCTAATTAAAGGTAATCTAAATTCGAACTCGATTCCAATGCTGGAAATAAAGCAACAAATCATGACACCAAACCAAAAAAAATACTAAGCTAAATGATAGCATCACAATAAATCAAAATGCTGAAGAATAAAACAGAAAAAGAAAGAAAGAAGTGAACCAAAACACCACACTCACACACACATAGAGTCACAAAGCAATGATTTCCGCCTAACAAAATGTTTCTAAATTTGAACTTGATTTCAATGCTGCAACTGAAGTGAACAAATTCAGATCACAAATTCACAAATTCAAAACCTAAGCTAGCTCTAATAATAGCATCACAAATTCACAATCTCAAAAAACATAAGCTAACTAATAGCATTATAAATTCAAAACAACATAAGCTAACAACTAGCATCATAAATTCAAATCATAAGCTAGCTAATAACATCACAAAAATGACAGTGAAGAAAAAGAATATTAAGAGAGAAACAAATATAATTCAGACCTTGTTGATGAAGATCCTTGACTTGGTGTTTAGCTTCACCACCGGAAACACACTTGACAGAGAAAGAGGTTGTACTAGTAAGGTTAAGATTGCGGTAGAGAGAGCGACACTTGAATGTTGATCCGATGAAGAGCGATTTGGAAAGGGAGGAGGATCTGTAATTGATGAAAGCGGAAATGGAGTTACGGCGAGGAAAGGATTCAGTTGCGGCGGTGGAGTTCGTCGGTAACCGCATTGTGGTTGAAGCCATAATTGGAAATTGAGATTGAGATGAATAGGTGAGAGTGAGAGAGAGTTAGTTATATATGAGTTGAGTTCACGAGCTTTGGTTCGGTTTGTTGTGTAGTGTTAGTGTTGAGTGTCTCTTCTCTGTATAATGGAGGTGTGTGTTGTAGCATAGTATACTACAGACTAATGTTGAAAAGGAGGATACGATTTTTCATCGAATCACGAGCTTTTCCCTTTTCTTTTACTACCTTTTTACCACGCAATCGCCTTTGGATTGCGTACAGCATTCCATATTAATGTCAAAAATACTTGTCCTAAAATTTTTAAATAAATTTTTAGTATAATATTACTTTTTTTTTGTTATACTGTTTATATTAATGGTCATAACAAATTAACTAATACTTAATATCTTTTTTTACTTTATTAATTTTTTTAATTTATATTAAATAATTATTTGAGTCAATTATGTCAGAAAGATAAAATATTTTTTTTTTAGTATATTTTGTATATTGTCGTCTCTGTTAAAGAACAAGTTAATAAATTGTGTTACAATAAATATTTTGTTGAATTGTAATAGTATCTATTTAGTAACTTTTGTTTGGGTCGTTGAGTTGAAATAAATAAGTGTTTACTAGTATTATTTTTAATGATAATAGTTAATAAGCATTCAATTTTATCAATACAATCTCTCTAAAAATATTACTAAATCAATCACACTTATAATTTTATATCATTATATTTCAACAACATTTATCTATTTTAATACAATTTATTATTGATGATTCATAAAAAGTAAAGACAGAGTGTGTGTTTACTTAACCACTCTTCTCTATAGGCATCCAAAAATATTTCTAGGTTGTCTAACTAACTTTGTACTAAATAGATAAAATAGCTACTCCGTGGATGACTTTATACTCTTATTTTAAATATAAATGAAAATTGAGTTAAAAAAATGAATGTATTTTATTTAAATTTTAGATAAATACATTTATTTTTATTGATCAAAGAAAATATATTCTTTTAATTCATATTGTCATTTCAATTTTAATTTTTATTTATACGCAAACAATTTAAAAAAAGTCTTTAATGAGTTTTTTATATTAAAAAAATGTGATGTGACAAATTCTCCTTTACATAACTCATACTAATTATATCAATAATGTTGACTGTGTACTTTTTATTATTAAAAATTAAAAAAAAATATTTTG
>JBBPBP010009778.1:2515959-2529991 GCA_037974735.1 Cicer chorassanicum | reverse complement strand
AAGTGAACAATCAATATCAACTGATTATGGTGAAGCATTAGATAAATTTACCCTTAATAACTAAGTTTTTGGTGTGTAGTTAGAAAATACTCTCCTTTCTTGTATTTGACTTTAGATTTGCTATGCCATAGTTTTTTTTTATATAGTATATTTGAGGTATTTCAAAAAAAAAATCTAATCTTTTCAAATTTAAAATTAAACTTATATCAACACGAAGAGAACCACAAAACTCTACCAACTAGTAATTAAATGAGACATTTTTCTATACAAATTTACTATTAAGATAATATTTAAAAATATATAACTTGAATATTTACACTGAAATTTAAATAACATAAAAAGTACATGCTATCTTAATATAGTATCACAGTGATCAAAGTGTTTTTCTTTTCTTCTGTACTGTGTTAATTCATTGATCTTTCACCTCTTTAATTTGTTTCATTATCAACCTTGAATGATGCTTGGATTAGAATTGAAACAAAAAAGCTTCAAAAAAGAAAAACTCTTCTGCAGGTTGCATATGGACGTTTGGGAAGAGGGAACATATATAGTGGTGGTCCACCTCCACCATCATGCATATATATGTCCCTTTGGTGGACCCTATTAATTTGATCACATGTTATTTTCATTGACAAGACACAATTTGGTGGACCCTAATAATTTGTTTTTTATATCTTTACTAATTTATATCAATAAATTATAATTATTTTTATTTAGAAGATATTAAAAAAATGATCTTATAATGAGTTTCACAATTTGTTTTAGAAGATTAAATGGGTCTTCACTCATTAAATAAAGTAGTATTCTTTTTAATCCAAAATTTTGGCTAGTACACATACACAAAAGAGTAAAATAAATGTCATTTTACTTGTAATATAGTAACATATAGGCCTAGTTACTTCTTTGCATTTAATGAATAATAATAAATAAATAAAAAGTAATGAGTGAACATAATCTCTTTACTGCAAAGATGATCTTTTATTAATAGTTTTTTTTAAAATAATTTGTCTTTGTTTCAATATTTTATCCTTAATTTTCTCTTTCAAGAGCCTCTATATTTGATTATTTTTATGCAAATAAAAATAAAAATCAATAAATGTTACCCATCTTCTCTTTATAAACACATTGTGAAGCACAACTAAAAAAAAGTATCGTGAAGCACAACTTATTCGATATTTTTCAAATGAAATCCATCAAGAAAAACCATGAAAATAATGCGAAAAAAAATTATAAGTTAATTTTTAAGGAAGAACACAATAGATAAAAAAAAAAGCATAAAAAAGAAAAATATAAATTGAAAAAATGAAAATTATCCATTTGTATTTTGTACTTGTATCACTCATTCCACAAGACATAGGATAAGATTGGAATTTTTCTCTATATTAAAGCAAATGCTTCTCAACCTCATTCATATCTTGCAGCACTTAACACACAAACAGAAAATATCAGAGATGATAAATTTTACAAACAGAAAACCACATGCTGTGTTGACTCCATATCCAGCTCAAGGCCATATCAATCCATTGTTGAAACTAGCAAAACTTCTTCACCTTAGAGGCTTTCACATAACCTTTGTCAACACTGAGTACAATCACAAACGTTTGCTCAAATCAAGAGGTCCTAATTCTCTTAATGGTTTCACTGACTTTAACTTTGAGACTATACCAGATGGTCTAACTCCAATAGAAGGTGATGGTGATGGTGATGGTGATGTTAGTCAACATGTACCTTCTCTTAGTCAGTCTATCAGAAAAAACTTCCTCAAACCTTTTTGTGAACTTCTTGCTAGACTTAATGACTCTGCCAATGATGGTCTTATTCCACCAGTTACTTGCTTAGTTTCTGATTTTTGTATGAGCTTTACTATACAAGCTGCTGAAGAACTATCACTCCCTAATGTTCTCTATTTTCCAGCCAGTGCATGTTCTTTGATGTGTATTTTGCACTTTCGTTCCTTTGTAGAAAAAGGACTCACACCACTCAAAGGTACGTACCAAGTTATGTTTTTTTCTTTTTCTTCATAGACTATAATTTATAGTCTATGAAGCCTCAATGTAGATACATATGGATATGGACCGTACACTCAAAAGATAGGACGGTCCAAATTTTAGATTTAAAAATGATTAAAATCCAAATTTAAAATATGGACCATATGATTTTGATATGACGGTTTAGATGTGTTGATTGCACTGCAGTCAATTTAAAAACTCTTAATAAGAAGTTGATATACAATTTTTTTTATAAAATTTGATACTTGAACAAATAACTTCCATGATATGCAGATGAGAGTTACCTAAGAAATGGATTTTTGGAAGCTAAAGTAGAATGGATTCCAGGTTTGAAGAACTTTAGATTGAAGGACATTGTTGACTTTATCAGGACAACAAATCCAAATGATATTATGTTAGAATTTTTCATTGAAATAGCAGATAGAGTCAATAGAGAATCTACCATTGTTTTGAATACATTCAATGAACTTGAGAGTGATGTAATAGATGCTCTCTCTTCTATGTTTCCTTCTCTATACACCATTGGTCCTTTACCTTCATTATTAAATCAAACACCACAAAATCACTTGGCATCTTTAGATTGCAATCTTTGGAAAGAAGATACTAAGTGTCTTGAATGGCTTGAATGCAAGGAACCAAGGTCTATTGTTTATGTGAATTTTGGCAGCATTACAGTTATGACTCATGAGCAACTGTTAGAGTTTGCTTGGGGTTTGGCAAATAGCAAAAAACCATTTTTGTGGATCATTAGGCCTGATCTTGTAGTTGGTGGCTCTGTGGTTTTGTCATCTGAGTTTGTGAATGAAACTTCAGATAGAGGCCTAATAGCTAGCTGGTGTCCACAAGAGAAAGTTTTGAACCATCCTTCAATTGGTGGATTCTTGACTCATTGTGGATGGAATTCAACCACTGAGAGCATATGTGCTGGAGTGCCAATGTTGTGTTGGCCATTTTTTGCAGACCAGCCTACAAATTGTAGATTTATTTGCAATGAATGGGAGATTGGACTTGAAATTGATACTAATGTGAAGAGAGAAGAGGTGGAGAAGCTGGTCAATGAATTGATGGTTGGAGAGAAAGGAAAAAAGATGAGACAAAAGACCATAGAGTTGAAGAATAAGGCAGAGGAAAACACCAGCTCAGGAGGTTATTCATACATTAACTCGGACAAACTTATTAAAGAGGTGTTGCTTAAACATAATTAGATAGAGTGATATTATTTTCTGCAATGATGCATTCTATTACTTCATTAATCTTCTTTTATTCAATGTATTTCATTCACAAGAAAAAAACACTTCATGTACTCATCTACTATCTTTAAAGAGTGTTTTTCTCTTCATCTCTTTGATATATATATGATTTATAACACTACTATTATTTTGTTTTACAAATTTATTTCCACCTCTCAAAAGGGATAACAAACTCTCTAATGCAGATTGCATGTGGACAAACTGGACTGATACTTATGGTGGTGGTCCATCTTCACAATCATGCATATATATATAGGTCCCTTTGGTGGACCCTAATATTCTTGATTAATTAATGTAGCATATGGACACAACAGAAAATTCAATGCACTCTTCATTGGTTAAACTAGAGAATAACCAACATATCTAAGAACAATAAAGTGAGTTCAAGTAGCTCAATCGGTGAGGTAAAAAATAGCAAAAGGAATTTTGATTAATGCAAATTTAATTAAATGGTTAAAGTTATTTGGTTTTGGTCTTCGTTACTTGACAATTGGCAAATCAACAAATTAATTATACCATAATATATATATTTTTTACTTAAAAGACGATATTTATCAGTTCAAATTGTTAGAAAACATCGATATTTTTTTATTTAAAAAATCTTTAAAATTGAATACAACCTTACATCATCTAAGTTCATAGTATAAAATGGAAAAATGTCTAGAAATTTGACAAAATTAAAGTATATATTTGGAATACTCGTGTCTTTGGATTTGTAACGTTAACCATGTCAAAGTGTTTTTGAATCTGTAATTGATCAAAGTTAATTTGTCGATCTAAATCAAACGAACACCGCAACAAAATAAGAAATCAAACAACACTGCACAAAACTATAGACAATACACAAAAGAAAAACTAAATTAATGTGGAAACCATTTATATTTAGATAAAAGGAGAGAAAAAAAATGTAGAGGAATAATTCCAAGCAAAAATAGCTCTAAACTACTATTTTTAATAGATGAATAAGAAGAGATGTGTAAATGTAATGGCTAGACAACTAGGTTTTTCTTTATGTGATAGAACAATATTAACTTTTTTTCTTGACTATAGACGAAATGATAAACATTACTTAAAACTCAAATACACAATTGTAAGATTTTAGATTCGGATCCAAGACATAATATTTAACTTAATATTTATTAATTGAATTAAACTTTACGAACAATACGGAACATACTTTAATTATTCAACATAATATATTGGCTTTAATCATAATATAAATATAAATGTTATGCATCATTGTAACTGCTCCAAAATCTTATTGGCTTTGTTGAACTTTTAAAAAGTTGAAAGTTAATTGACTTATTATTTATTTTCTATAAGAATGATATTTTACTCTTATTTCATCAATTTATTTGGTGTTAATTTTGTAAATCCTTAAAAAACTTCATCTAAGAGAATAAATCTTTGAAGATAGTGCATCATCACACGTTTCAGATTATTTTATTGTGTTCATACATACAACTAATTTATAGGTCATGATTAATGGTACGTGAAGAGTTTGTGGTAATTGTGATTATTGATGAATTGAAGTATTGGTGGACAACGTTTTCCAATAACACAATCAATGTTCAATTTCTTGAAACTAATGTAACAACAAACTTACTGATATTTGTTTATAAAAAAAATAAATTATAATAATAGCAAAAATCAATTATTGAATTACATGCTCTTTTTTCCTTTTGATAGGACCTCCTAGATTTTATATCTGTTTGTTGATTTCTTAATATTTTTTAATTCTATCACTCCTCCAAGAGTCACAGGATAACACTATCTATTTCCATTTATGTAAGAACAAGCTTCTCAACCACATATCTTGCATACATAACATAGAAACAAAAAATTTCATCAGATATGAATAACTATGCAGAGAAAAAACCACATGCAGTGTTGATTCCATATCCACTTCAAGGCCATATAAATCCGTTATTCAAACTAGCAAAACTTCTTCACCTTAAAGGCTTTCACATAACCTTTGTCAACACTGAATACAATCACAAACGTTTGCTTAACTCAAAGGGTCCTAATTCTCTTGATGGTTTCACTGATTTTAACTTTGAAACTATACCAGATGGTTTAACACCAATGGAAGGTAATGGTGATGTTAGTCAAGACATAAACTCTCTTTGTCAATCAGTCATGAAGAATTTCTATCAACCTTTTTGTGAAGTTCTTGCTAGACTTAGTGAATCTGCCAATGATGGTCTTATTCCACCAGTTACTTGTTTAGTTTCTGATTGTTTGATGACTTTTACTATTCAAGCTGCTGAAGAACTTGCACTCCCAATTGCTCTCTTTGTTCCTGCCAGTGCATGTTCTTTATTGTGTGTTTTTCACTTGCATTCATTTGTAGAAAGAGGTATCACACCACTCAAAGGTACTAAGATAAGTTTTTTTCTTCATTCAGTAAAAACTTATTATACCTTTATTTGAAATTATTTAATGAAGTATTAAATAATTTTAAAATTTTATCATAATTTGTGGAGTTGATCTACTCAGTAAGAATGTTTGATTCAGAAGGTTGGATTGGTGAATTTCAAAGTTTATATTGAGTTATTAAACGGAGTAATTTAGCTTGGAGTTACTCCTGAAGTAACTTGATTTCTCCTCTATAGAGTATGAGTAAATCTTCACATTAGTTATGTCACTGTCCTGCGAAGGTAGTTCGGTTGGTGAGTTAAGGAACATTGAAGGAGTTTTAAGCAGAAGGTTGCGGGTTTGATTTCGGAAACTAACACAATCTAACTGTTAGAACAATAACCGGATCTTAAAAGATTAGAGAAAACAAATTTGCAAAATTGGAACACAAGATGTTTCTTAACGAATTAAGTTAGTGTTATGTATGGCTCTTAGACACGACAATGAGGCCTACCATTGTCTATCCATTACCTATGATCCTCAACACTAACTTACTAACATTGCCTATCAAAAAACATAGTTATGCCAGTTAATAACTCAATATAGACATTTAGTTTCAAGAATTTGATCGTCAAATTAAAATTTTTTATTGAGTGGATGATCTGCCACAAATTTTCATAAAATTGCAAAAGTATTATTTATACTTGTTGAAGAATCAAGAGAAATCATATTTGATTCTCTTTTATTTTATATTATTATATTTATTTTTATTTTATGATTTTGTCATTATTACTCAGTATTACTATTGTAATTTCTTTTCCTTTATAAACAGCTTAAGGCTGTAGTAATAAAACATGAAAGTATTATATTATTTTGTCTTTTACTTTCTTCATGGTATCAAGAGCTCTGGTTAGGGTTCTGTAAACAACCCATCAGGGTTTGTGGCTCTAGTCAACTGAGTTATGGCACAAAATACCCCATGGAAGGCAGCCCTTATGAGTAGCGGCGGTAGCAGCAACGATGGTTTGGGTAACAAATCAGAAGTAGTCGACAACGCCGACAGTATGGGTTTAGGCAGCGGCCCAGGCGGCAGTGGCGGCGGCCCAGGCGGCAGTGGCGGCGGCCCAGGCGACAATAATGGTTTATCTAACAATGGTTTTTCCAACTTTTTTGGCCATGAGGGAACTTCTAATGTCCTTAAGGTTGAAATTCAAAAACTCAATGGAAAAAGTTATGTTGAATGGTCCCAAACCACAAGATTGATATTAGACGGTAAGGGAAAATATGGTTTCCTAACCGGAGAGGTGCAAATGCCTGCCACTACTGATCCGAATTACAGGTTTTGGAAATCTGAGAACTCTGTTATTATCGCTTGGCTGCTTAGTAATATGGAATCAATGATAAAAAAACCTTTTATGTTTTTGCCTACTGCAAAGGAAGTTTGGGAGACAGTCAAAGAAACATATTCTGACATTCAGAATTCTTCTCAAATTTTTGATCTCAAATCACGATTGTGGCATGCCAAACAAGGAGATAGAGATGTCACTACCTATTACAATGAGTTGATGACACTATGGCAAGAATTGGATCTCTGCTATGATGATCATTGGAAGTGCTGTGAGGACAGTGTTTTGTTTCTTAAGAGACAGGAGAACGACCGAGTATTCATGTTCTTGGTTGGGCTTAATAAGCAGCTCGATGAAGTCCGTGGCAGAATATTGGGAAAGATTCCATTGCCATCACTTCGGGAAGCGTTCTCAGAAGTTAGAAGAGAAGAGGCGAGACAAGGTGTTATGATGGGTAAGACACCTTCTGTTGGTGAGGTTGAAAGCTCTGCCCTAGTCTCTAAGAATGAAGACGGGAAGAGAGATGGCAAGAAACCATGGTGCGAACATTGCAAACGTCTAGGGCACACACGTGATACGTGTTGGAAGCTCAATGGAAAACCTCTAAATTGGAAGAAAAAAGAAGGAAACGAAGGTCATGCCCTCCAAGCTGGTACCTCTAATCAAGAGAAGCAGTACCCTTCAAGCCCATCTCCTTTCACCAAGGAACAATTAGATAAATTGTACAAACTCCTTGAGTCTCAAACTCCTTCTTGCTCTATAGCTCAAAGAGGTAATTTTCCAAATACTGCTCTACTTAGTGTCACTCCCAGCCATACTTGGATTATCGATTCTGGTGCTACTGATCATATGACTGGGGAGTCGAGTCTATTTTCTTCTTATAGTCCTTGTGCAGGTAACCACAAAATTAAAATTGCAGATGACTCTCTTTCAGCCATTGCAGGGAAAGGTTCTGTTATTCTGTCACCTGTGTTAACCTTAAAAGATGTCTTACATGTTCCTAATTTATCATGTAATCTGTTATCCATTACTAAATTAACAAAGGATATAAATTGTCAAGCTAACTTCTTTCATTCTCATTGCACTTTTAAGGATTTGAGCACGGGGAAGATGATTGGCAATGCTAAGGAGAGTGGAGGACTCTATTATCTTGACAATGGACTCGACTTCAAAGACCAACAAAAAACAAGTACCTGCTTTGAATCTATTTTTGTCTCTTCTAATAATGATGATATTATGTTATGGCATTTACGGTTAGGACATCCTAGTTTTCCGTATTTGAAACATTTGTTTCCCAAATTATTTTCTAAGAAGGATCCGTCTTTATTTCATTGTGAAACTTGTGAACTTGCTAAACATCACCGTTCTTTTTCTACACAACCATATAAACCATCAAAACTGTTTGCAGTTATTCATAGTGATGTTTGGGGTCCTAATAGAATAAACACCTTTTCTAATAAAAAATGGTTTATAACTTTTATTGATGATCATACTAGAATTTGTTGGGTTTATCTATTAAAAGAAAAATCTGAAGTTGGACAGGTTGTCAAAAACTTTTTTACAATGGTGCATACTCAATACCAAACAAATATTCAAGTCTTCAGAAGTGACAATGGTAAAAAATATTTTAATACACTTTTGTCCGATTTTTTTCTTGCAAATGGGGTTGTTCATCAAAGTTCTTGTGTTAATACACCCCAACAAAATGGAATTGCAGAGAGAAAGAATAGGCATCTTCTTGAGGTTGCTAGAGCTTTACTATTTGCAAATCACGTTCCAAAATATTTGTGGGGTGAAGCTGTTTTAACTGCATCATATTTAATTAATCGAATGCCATCTAAAGTTTTAGATTTTCATACCCCTCTTGATGTTTTTCGAAATTATTTTCCTTTAACTAGTGTCTCTGCTGATTTGCCATTAAAAGTTTTTGGTTGCACTGCTTTTGTTCATGAACATAAACACCTTGACAAACTCGAGCCACGAGCAATAAAATGTGTGTTTACCGGTTACTCTCCAACTCAAAAGGGGTATCGGTGTTTTGAACCAAAATCAAAAAGAATTTTTGTAACCATGGATGTTACTTTTGTTGAAAATCAACCATTTTTTCCTGACATTCATCTTCAGGGGGGAAATTTTAAGGAAGATTCATCTTTTACGTTTGAAAACATCATTACTTTAAGTGATATAGTGTCGTCACAAAATTCTGAGACTTATATAGATGCACCAAAAGAAAATGCCCAAGAATCCATATTGAAACTCAATCCACTTATGAGTGAGGTTTCGACAGATTCGGGGGCGACAATTTCAAATCAAAATCACAATGATCAAAATCACAATAATGAAGGACCACCTGAAATGCCACAACATAATGACTCAGATAAAGAGACACAAAGCAGGTTTACTACAATTGACCCTACTTGGAAGGGAAATGTCTTTGAAAGAAGAAACCATAAACAGAGAAATGAAGGACCCATTCTCCGACCCTTCCAAGATTCTGAACCAATAGATAATCCAACACATCATCTTGATACAGGTAAGTCTTCTTCTGTTCTTAAAAGTCATGTTGAGTATCCTGATATAGATCTTCCTATTGCAATTAGAAAACCTGTTAGATCATGCACTAAATATCCTTTGTCTAATTATGTGTCATACTCAAAATTGTCTTCTTCATTTGCTGCATTTACCTCTAAGTTGTCTGCTGTAGAAATTCCAAAAAATATACAGGAGGCTCTAAAAATTCCAAAGTGGAAGGAAGCTGTTCTTGAGGAGATGAGAGCTCTTGAGAAGAATCAAACTTGGAGAGTCATGACGTTACCTACAGGAAAGAATACTGTTGGTTGTAAATGGGTATTTACTGTAAAATATAATTCTGACAACACAGTTGAAAGATACAAGGCACGCTTGGTTGCTAAAGGGTTTACTCAGACATATGGCATTGATTACTCAGAGACTTTTGCTCCCGTTGCCAAATTAAACACTATTAGAGTTCTCTTGTCCTTGGCAGTGAATTTAGATTGGTCTCTTAACCAACTTGATGTAAAGAATGCTTTTCTGAATGGTGATTTGGAGGAGGAAGTATACATGGATAGTCCACCTGGCTTTGAAGATAAATTTGGTTCAAATGTGTGCAAACTACAAAAATTCCTTTATGGTCTCAAGAAATCCCCAAGGGCTTGGTTTAAAAAATTCACTCGGTCGGTCAAAAAGCAAGGATATATGCAGGGACAATCAGACCATACTCTTTTCATGAAATTCTCTAATGTTGGTAAAATTGCAATTCTAATTGTATATGTAGATGATATTATTCTCACAGGAGATGACACTGTCGAGATGGAAAGATTGAAGAAAAATTTGACACAAGAATTTGAGATCAAAGATTTAGGCGCGCTTAAATATTTTCTTGGTATGGAAGTTGCTCGCTCAAAGAAGGGAATTGTTGTTTCTCAAAGAAAATACATCCTAGATCTCTTGGAAGAAATTGGGATGAGTGGGTGTAAACCAGCAGATACTCCTATGGAATTAAATGCTAAACTTTGGGAGAAAGGCAGTGTTCCTATTGAGATTGGAAGATACCAGAGGTTAGTCGGCAAACTTATTTATCTAGCCCACACTAGACCTGACATCGCTTTCTCTGTGAGTGTTGTAAGCCAATTCATGCATTCTCCCTATGAAGAACACTTGGAGGCAGTTTATCGGATCTTAAGGTACTTGAAATCCAATCCTGGAAATGGTTTGTACTTCAAGAAAACTAATGACAGAGAAGTCTCTATATTTACAGATGCTGATTGGGCAGGATCAATTACTGATAGAAAATCCACCACTGGATATTGTGCCTATGTTTGGGGAAATTTAGTTACTTAGAGAAGTAAGAAACAAGGGGTTGTTGCTCGAAGTAGTGCAGAAGCTGAATTCAGAGCAATGGCTCAAGGAATCTGTGAACTTTTATGGATTCGTAAACTCTTGGACGAATTGAAAATGAAAGTTGACTCACCCTTAAAATTGTTCTGTGATAGCAAAGCAGCAATAAGTATAGCTCACAACCCTGTACAACATGATAGAACCAAGCACATTGAGATTGACCGCCATTTCATAAAAGAAAAAATTGATGCTGGAATTATATGCCTACCATTTGTGACTTCCAATCAGCAAACTGCTGATATCTTGACAAAAAGTTTGGCAAGACCCAATTTTGAGCGACTTATAGCCAAGTTGGGCATGACAGATATCTATGCACCAACTTGAGGGGGGTGTTGAAGAATCAAGAGAAATCATATTTGATTCTCTTTTATTTTATATTATTATATTTATTTTTATTTTATGATTTTGTCATTATTACTCAGTATTACTATTGTAATTTCTTTTCCTATATAAACAGCTTAAGGCTGTAGTAATAAAACATGAAAGTATTATATTATTTTGTCTTTTACTTTCTTCAATACTTCAACAAATGACTTCCATTGAACCCCTTATTTATATATTACCTTCAAGCTATTAACTTATGATATGCAACTTATGTATGCAGATGAGAGTTATCTAACAAATGGATATTTGGAAACCAAAGTAGACTGGATTCCAGGTTTGAAAAACTTTAGATTGAAGGACATTAATGACTTTATCAGGACAAGAGATCCAAATGATATTATGTTAGGATTCTTTAGTGGTGTGGCAGACAGAATTCCTAGAGACACTGCTATTGTTTTGAGTACTTCCAATGAACTTGAGAGTGATGTAATAAATGCTCTCTCTTCTATGTTTCCTTCTCTTTACCCCATTGGCCCTTTACCTTCATTATTAAATCAAACTCCACATAATCACTTGGCATCTTTAAGTTCCAATCTTTGGAAAGAAGATACCAAATGTCTTGAATGGCTTGAATCTAAGGAGCCAAGGTCTATTGTTTATGTGAATTTTGGAAGCATTTCAGTTCTGACTCATGAGCAACTGTTAGAGTTTGCTTGGGGTTTGGCCAACAGCAAACAACCCTTTTTGTGGATCATTAGGCCTGATCTTGTCATCGGTGGCTCAATGATTTTGTCGTCCGAGTTTGTTAATGAAACCTCGGATAGAGGCCTTATAGCAAGCTGGTGTCCACAAGAGAAAGTATTGAATCATCCTTCTATTGGAGGATTCTTGACTCATTGTGGATGGAACTCGACAATCGAAAGCATATGTGCTGGAGTGCCAATGTTATGTTGGCCACTCTTTGGTGATCAGCCAACAAATTGTAGATTTATTTGCAATGAATGGGAGATTGGAATTGAAATCGATTCGAATGTGAAGAAAGAGGAAGTGGAGAAGTTGGTCAATGAATTGATGGTTGGAGAGAAAGGAAAGAAGATGAGGGAAAAGGCTATGGAGTTGAAGAATAAGGCAATGGAGGACACAAGACTTGGTGGTTGTTCATATATGAACTTGGACAAAGTGATTAAGGAGGTGTTGCTTAAACACAATTAGATAGTTATATTCTTTTCTGCAATACAGAATTGTACTATTTCATTGTCAAGCAAAAATGAATGCGCAACATTTAGAACTTAGAAGTGCTAGTTGTATCTAAAATTCTATAAGCTACTACTATTACTATGCATTGTACTTTTCACTATGTATTGTTTCAATATTCAAAAAATTTAGATTACTTTGCAGTTATAGATTTATATTATGAAATTGTGAATTTTGGAGAGAATCTTGAGCTTTTGTTGAAAGACAATTGGGCTGATTCAGGCATGGAGAAATAGCCAATAATAGACTATGATATAAAATAAAATAAAATAAAATAAAAGTGGTCATACATGTTTTGGACTTTAAGACACTTTCATCTCTACAGTTACAATCTTTTCTGTTTGTTGTGAGAAATATCTTGTACTTCTACTTCAATTGAATTTAAGCTATGGAACTGAAACTTATAGAGGTAGTCCACAATCATTTATAATTTGGTTTAGTGGACCATATGGTTTATAGAGGTAGTCCACATGTATACATTCCTGTTCATCAATCATAACAACTATTTTTGGAAATGGATAAACTAAGAAAAATCATTTTTCTTTAATCACCACACAACATTAATATATATATCAGAGTTCTCCCCACCGCTAACTCGGTGCCAACGGTCTCGATTTCTTTTCGAGACTTAAGGAGCTAACTACATAAACATAATTCATTATAACAATTTGTTTACAACTAAAATTTATCCAACCACAACAAAATTCCCAAAATTATATCTTTTTCACACACCAAACTTTTAAAACCAAATAATCTACATTATTTAGTTAAAACTAAATAAAACGAAATTTTTCCAAATCAAACATACACGCACTCGATTATTAAAGCACAAAAAATTTGAGTTAATAAGTACTCTAAACTTTTTGTTTTTAAACTCAATCCAAGAGTAACACTTTTAACTTTAAATATTTTAATTTCAATCTAACTTTTTTGCTCAAACTCTTTAACTTAATTAAAATTTAAACTTTTTTTCACAACTTTAACAACTATAATTTTTTTTTTGGTAAAATTTCAATTTTTCAGTTTAAACTCATTTATTTGAAAATAACTCATTACGTAACTCAAACACATCAAAAATCAATTTCTTTTTTTTAACCATTACTAACAAAATCAACAACAACAACAAGGAATGGTTAAGAACTAAAAGATTTCACTCATACCCCCCACCGTATAAAGTTTACGAATTTAGGAAAAATGAGGAAGTAAGTGTCTCACCTTAAATAAATTAGCTCACAAGCACCATAGTGTAGAGATGAACAACTTTCTTCCTAACACTTTTTGAATGGAGGCTTTGATCTAGTAGAAAATGGAGATTTATGTTTGGTTGTTTTTGAAAACCACCAACACAATTTTCTTTTTCGAAACAGAAAAGAAGAAGAATAACTCGCGAGGCCCTGGAAAAAAGCTTTCTGATACTTTTTCTTTGCTTTCATATATATATATATATGAAATTAACCTATCGTCACAAATTATAAAATCAACCCAATATCAATAACACAAAACAATCAGATAATTATTTCGAACAAATATGAAAAGAAAAAAAAACACAAGAACAGAAAGAGAAAAAAAAAAA